>JAQQZT010000002.1:27775292-27787503 GCA_030068275.1 Clarias platycephalus | reverse complement strand
TATATTCTTCTCCTGGTCCTTATTTTAAATGGGTCATAAAAAATATCAATAATTATCGATATCGACCGATATGAAACGCTGATATCGTGATACAGTTTTCAGCCATATCGCCCAGCCCTACTTCAGGCTTAATATACTCGGCCAAAACAAGGTGTCGGTGTTAAAAAAAAAAAATTAAAAAAAAAAGTGTCTCACCTACAGTTGGTGAAACAATTACTTTTAAAAACACTTAATACTTATCTCATGCTTGTTTTTTGTAAATATGCCACATATTTAGATTTTTATCAGTTAAAAAGAAACACATTTGCTAAATACAGTTTCACGCCCTTTTATGTCCGTAGTGTCAGTTACTTTTTTGAATTCAAATCTTTCAACGATCTTAACTGTCATTAAGATGAAACTTGTCCAATTTAGATTTCACATGGAAAGACATAAACTTGGGCAAAAAAAAGTGTTATTCTAAAATTCTAAATTGTTAAGATATGGCAACGTGAATGACACGGTTACGGACACTACAGAATTTTGGGAGGAAAATCCTTAATTTTGCATGTTTTAATTTAAGGAAACATTTTTACAGGTCATATGCTTCTAGAAGCTTACAACAATTTTAGTATCAATACTCATAAAGAAATACAGTATAAATAATGTGCATTTTTAATTATTATGGTTTGAACGCTGAAAAATTACCATTTTTGGGACACGTATAAAATCTTCTCTCCAAAAATGGCTGAAGTTGCAACTTTAAAATTTTTATGGAAGCAAGATCAGTCAGTTCCATGTTGCATAAACTTCAGTAGTAGCTTCTTTGGCTCACACACATTTTCTGTATTATTACATGTAGGCTATAACATTAACAAAATAAATAATAAAATCACCACTCATATTGAATTTTGTCTGACTGCTTCGTTTTGTATGTACAGAGAGGACGTTTCCAACACACCGCTCTCTAATGGGAGATTCTCCCGAAGCCATCGAGGGTCGGGCCAAGCTTTTCCGCGTGCTCGCTGCGTACTCCAGACATCACCCTCAGATCGGGTACAGCCAAGGTGACGTCATCGCTCCTGCTCGGTGTTAGTGTACGGTATTGTCACGGCCGTGTGCTATAGCTGTGCAATATTAAAATGTAACATACAAAGTGTTTTGAGGTGTGTAAGTTCTAAATTCTTGGTATGCTCAATTTCTTGCATGATAATATAAAGATAATATAAAGATTTTACCACTAGATGGCAGTCACGAACCATGGTTTCTACTCAACTTATTAATGCTCATTTTTTCCCCTCTGTCATTAGGGATGTCCTATATTGCTGCAGTCTTGCTCATGCTTTTGGGTGAGGAGGAAGCTTTCTGGGCTTTGGTGGTGCTTCTTGAAAAACCTAAATATCTATCCGAGCTGTTCGACTCCTCACTCAAGAAGTAAGTTGTTGGAGTTGTTACAGTTGTTTTATAATTTAAAAACATCTAATAATTGCCTTCAGAGTTGCTCATATAGAACGTTACTCTACATCAGTGGTTCACCCCCCCGTACTCCTGGAGTACCCCGTGTCCTCCATGTTTCAGTGTTGTCCCTGCTCCGTCATACCCACTTCGTTTATTCATTTATCCGAGGCTGTTAATTAGCTGATTAGTTCAGTCAGGTCTTCTGGGAGCTGAGGAAACACTGCAATGTGCAGAGCAGCGGGTTCTCCAGGACCGGGGTTAAGCAGCGCAGCTCTACACCTTTAAGGACTCAGCAGTATTACAGCGTACATGGATTTAAAACTTGATTTAAATGTGTTTTTTCCTCCAGAATCCAACATCAAGCGCAGGTGTTTCAGCAGCTCGTAAAGCACAAGAAACCTCAAGTGTCCCAGCATCTGGTAACCTGAAAGACTTCCGAACAACATTTAATACTAAAATGTTTGAGAAGCATGAGGGGTTTTTAGGTAATTCTGATCAAATGCGTCTTTAGTAGGAAAGCGCTTAGTGCTCAGCCCCACTGGAGATGTGTGTGTAATCCCCCTTAAGCCAGTTTCCTGTAACCAAACCCCTCTCTCCTTCCAACTTCACACAGCAGTAAGACGCCTGATCTGTGTTTGTGTTATAGGGGGTTACAGTATGTCGGAGTGAGCGAGAGTGAGGCGGGAAGGAAAGAAAGAATGAAAAGATGGAAGGAAAGTCAAAAATAAGGAAATAAATAAAGAATGAATGAAAAAGAAGGAAGGAAGGAAAAAGATGGAAAGAGAGAATATTAAATAAAATAAATAAAAATAAAGAAGAGAGGAAGATAAAAAGAATGAAAAGCAGGAAGGAAAGAGATGGATGGAAGGAAAGAAAAAGAAAGAAGGAAGGATGGAAAGAGGTAAAAAGGAGGGAAAGAAAAAAAAAAGAAATAAATTAAATGAAAGAAGGATGGAAGGAAGGAAAAGAAAGAAGTAAGGAAATAGAAAAGGAGGAGGAAACGAAAGACAAAGAAATAAAGAAAAAGAAGGAAGGAAAGAAAAGATGAATGGAATAAAGAATGAAAAGCAGGAAGGAAAGAGATGGAAGGAAGTATGGAAAGAGGTAAAAAGGAGGGAAAGAAAAAAGAAATAAATAAAATGAAAGAAGGATGGAAGGAAGGAAAAGAAGTAAGGAAAAAGAAAAGGAGGAGGAAAGGAAAGACAAAGAAAGAAAAAGAAGGAAGGAAAGAAAAGATGAATGGAATAAAAAAGAAGGAATTTGAAGGAAAGAGCAGGAAGGAAAGGAAAGAAGGATGGAATGAAAAAAAGGATAAAAGGAGGGAAGGAAAGAAGGAAGAAAGGGGAGAAAATGAAGCTGCAGGAACTTTGTCTCATACAGCAGCGCTGTCTCATGTGCCGTCGCGCGAGACTGAAAGTGAGAGACACATCTATGAAATATATAATCAAGATTGTGAATTATAATAACCTCAGGAACGAAGTATAATATAAAGTTTGCAAAAATCACATTAGCGGTCAGTCATTAACTCAACTTTTGTTCTATTTTTTTATTTTTTATTTTTTTTTAAACCTCCTGATCAGGTCATAAATTGAGGAAAAACTAATATTAAACCATGTAAAAGCATGTCTCTGCATAATTACCCAAAGGATATTTCATTTAATAATGTCTAATAATCTGAATCATGTGGAATGCACATTATAATAATTATTACATTATACAATGTGTTCTGACCCGCAGGTGAAAATCTAAAACATGTCCTCAGTCTTTATCTCTCCCTTTTTCTTTAATCCAGGAGAAACTGGGCGTGTCCTCTGTGCATTTCATCATGCAGTGGTTTCTGACTCTCTTCACGTCTCTCCCATGCTGGGACTCAGTGCTGGCAATCTGGGATCTCTTTCTGCTGCACGGTAATAACCCCATCGGCAGCTCAAACTGTGTGTGTGTGTGTGTGGGGGGGTGGCTTTGGGTGGTGTCTGAGACTGGTGTATCAGCATTCTGAGAACTTGGCGTACACTCAAGCACTCAGGGGTTCGCTTCTGGCTGAGAGTTCCCACCGTTGTTCTGCACGGTACAGAGCTAACAGCTAAAAGATCAGATCTACTGTAGCTACCCGAGTTGCTGATCTCACCCGGCCTTCCAGATATCCTGGTATACATCATGTTACCTGGTCTATATACTGTATACACCATCAGCAGTGAAGGAGATAAAGATGCTTTACGTCCTTTTGTTTTAAAACCAATCTCTCTCTCTCTCTCTTTCTCTCTCTCTCTCTCTCTCTCTCTCTCTCGTTGTATCTGTCAGTCGTAGTGAAGGAGGTGTGGCCTTAGTGCCAACTTGACTTAAAGAATGAGGCATGGCCTCTATGATTTCCAGTCTTAATGAAGGAGCTTTGGCCTCAGTGCACGTGCTTAATTAAGGAGGTGTGGCTTGTGTGCTTGCTAGCCTTTATGAAGGAGGTGTGGCCTCAGTGCCTGTTAGGCTTACCATAGTAAGCCGTGGCCAAAGTTCCTATAGTTTCAGTGGCTGCTAGTCTAAACCAAAAAGGCGTGGCCTCAGTCCTAACCAACGAGGTGTAGCCTTAAGGTCTGCTAGTCTTAACGAAGGAGGCGTGGCCTCAGGGGCCCGCGAGTTTAAGGGAACGAGGTGTGGCCTGTATAATTGCTTGTCTCCGTAGAGGGGGGCGTGGCCTCTGTGCCTCAAATTGAATCATACAGAGCCATATATTATATTTAACTG
This sequence comes from Clarias platycephalus, assembly GCA_030068275.1. Classification (NCBI taxonomy): domain Eukaryota; kingdom Metazoa; phylum Chordata; class Actinopteri; order Siluriformes; family Clariidae; genus Clarias; species Clarias platycephalus. Next base: position 27,783,330 of record JAQQZT010000002.1, on the reverse strand, counting down.
TATTGAAATGTTGTATTTAAATTGTATTTTGAACTCTTTATATACAAGAGGAAGTGAAAGAGAGAGTACAAGCCTCAAACAAGCCAGTTGGGAAAATGGACTTATTTTGAAAATGATATGGGAAAAAAGATTTATTATATATTTTTAAATGGATAATAATAATAAATTTGGCTGTTTGTAATATTTTAACATAAAGCAACTTGTGAATTACATTTATGAATATACAGTCTCTCTCTCTCTCTCTCTCTCTCTCTCTCTCTCTCTCTCTCTCTCTGTCAGGCATGTTGGTGGTGTATCGTGCTGGTCTAACCGTCCTCCAGCTCCTGGAGTCTCGTCTCATGAGTATGACGGAGGAGACGTCCGTGCTGCCTGTCCTGCTGCGTGTTCCTGTGGACGTGTGAGTCTCAGAACTACTCCAGTTGCGGTGTATTTAGCACTTATGCAGTTTAAAAGTATTGCGCCCCCCCCCTGGTAATAATAGGTTTCAAGAAGTTAGTTTTGACTTGGGCCAAAAATGATTACGAGCCTTAATGATAGACACTTTATTATTATTTTTTTAAATGGAAGGAAAATGTTATTTTTTTAAAATTTCTTTTCAACTCCAAATTTAATGACAGTCTGGGCAAATGGATATAAACATAGGTTATGTAGAAATGTCTTATGTTAAACTCGGGCAGAAAATGTGATCAAATTAAATCTAGAACTGATTGCACATTCCTGGATACGTGATCAAAGTGCCCCTCATTTTTAGAGCTCTCGTGATGTTACTTGTGAGCGCAGGGACTTTTGATGAAAAGGAAAAGTGACCCAGAGGAGTGAGGGTCGGTTATGCTGAACGTCACTACATACGGGTTTCTTTGAACAGAGTGATAAAATGCTTATCACATTTCGGTCCTGGCATCTGTCGGACAAAAGAAGGAGGCGGGCGTTTCAGTGTCAACAAAGAGCGGTTGTGTTGTTCTAAGGCTCGCTATGGCAACCTGGACCTGAGGTCACTGCAGAACCAGTGCTGGTGAAAATCCCTCCTGATTCTCTGCTTAAATCTGCTTTCATCCCCATAACATGTAATGATGGAATGATTCACGTATGAACTCCTTCACTTGTCTGTATGATCTCTGTATCATGTGTAAGTCAGGTTATGAACGCTGCTCAGACGTCGTGGTTATTGTCAGAACTTTTCACTGTCTGTCTATTGGTCTATCTATCTGTTCGGTTTGGTTTGTGTATGTGTCAGTCATGACATCATTCGAAATTCACACAGGAGCCCATTTTGAGATGTCTGAGTTTAAAACATACAATGGAGAGGGAGGGGGTTGTTTGGGGGTGAGATGGTGGGAGTTGGGACATGTCCATGTCCATGCAGCATGCTAATTGGGCTCCACATTGTGAGAAGAAATAAAGTGGAGTAAACAGGGCCTGGGGCATTAACATGCAGATATAAACACACCTCCACAAAGAGCCTCACATGAGTGTAACTGATCTGCTCTGGTCTGTCTCAATGTCTCACTGTCTCTCTGTCCCAATGTCTCACTGTCTCAGAGGATTCACATATCAGCTGTGACTCTGAACTCAGGTCAGGTCTGTCTCACACTCTTACTCTGACTCACCCTGTCTCGCCGTCCGTCTGCCTCATTGTCTCACTGCCCCTTTGTCCCTCTGTCTCACTGCCTTAGGATTTAGATATCTTCTGTGACTCTGAACTCGGGGCAGGTCTGTCTCACTCTTTCATTGTCTCACTGTCCCTCTGGTTAATTTTCTCTCTGTCCCTCTGTCTCATTATCTCAGAGGATTTAAATATCTGTTGTGAGACTGAACTCAGGTCAGGTCTGAATCACTCTCTCTGTCTTCCTGTCCCTCTCAGTGTCTCACTGTCCCTCTGTCTCACTGTTCATCTCCCTAATTGGTCCTCTGTTTCCTCTCCACTGTTCCTCTGTGTCAACGTCTGCCTGTCTCTCTTCCTCATTGTTTCAGTGTTCCCCTCTGTCTCACTGTCCCTTTGTCTCATTGTCTTACTGCCCCTTTCTGTAAGTGCCTCAATGACTCATTGTTTTACTATTCCTCTGTCTCGCTCTCCCTCTGTCCCATTGTCTTATTTCCTCACTGTCCCTCTATTTCAGTGTCTCATTGTCTCCCTGTTCTTTTGTCTCACTGTCTCAGTGGTGTCCCTTGCCTGCTGTGACTCAGGACTCAGGTCAGCTCAGACTCACGCTCTCTATGTCTTAGTGTCTTCCGTTGGACAGGAATCAGTCTTTCTGACCCCAAATCTCAATGATGGTGTTTAAAAAAAGAAAAAGAGGAACATTGGAGCTGTTCTGATGACCTTTTTGTGAAAACGGTTCACTCCCACCCTCTTAACATCTGTCCTCTAAACATCTGTCCTGGTTTCCTGTAACGTCCAAAATCTCATTTAGTTCGGATTTACAGCATCGGTCGGCGTGTAATCATCTCACAGTGCGCGCACAGCAACTGTCCCGACCAGCTGCTCTACAGCACAGCGTCTCTTCCTCCCCTCCTCCTCCTCCCTCCCCCCCCCCTCCTCTCCATGTGTCTTAAATTTGTTTTTTACGTTTGTTTGTCTTTTATTCCTGCTTAGTTTTTAACCGTTTTTTTCTTTTTTTTTTTATTTCACTTTCTTTCTTTCTTTTAATTATTTTTAAATAAGTTTACGGTCTTTGCAGTCAGCTCCATAAGTACTGGCACCCTTGGTTTTTTCCAAAATGGTCCAGTTTTAAGTTTTACAGCTCAAAACTCAGTTTTAAATGTTGCTTTCTTTAGTTTCTTTCAGTTTCAAAATTCTTGGCACACTTAACACTTGCAGTATCTCACAATGGGAACTTCAAAGAAATCTAACTTTTAGATAAAGTAAATGTATATTTGTAAGATAAAACTTAATGATTACTGTATCTAAAAAAAAAAAGGACTTGGAGTTTATTCTAAATTTGGCATTTTACACACTTTTTTTCTCACTCATACACACTTTAAAAAAAATTTTTATTTTATTTTATGAAGCTTCTTTGAGACAATAACCATTGTTAAAAGCGCTATTTAAATCTAATTGTGTAAACTGTTCTTGTTTGTTTGTTTGTTTGTTTGTTTTTGTCAGCGCTCACTGTTTGTTGCCTTTTGATCACTTTAACTACAGTAAGAATCTGAGCCAGACGTTTCTCTTCAGCAGCACAGTGCGGGCCGGAGGGACGTGTTTTTGTGTCTGATGGAGTGATTAATGAACTCTGGTCTGCTCATGTTAACATGTTGACGCTTCTCATTTCCCAGAGGAAACACTGCATGACGTCGTCATCTTCATCATCCTCATCATTGTTGTCATAATGTTTCGGATGATGTCTGTTACAGTATCTCGTGTACCCTCGACTAGAGCTGGATTTCAGTCAGATAAACAAGTGCTATGCTCTCGATCGTGATACTCAGACTTTGTTATAGGTGTGTGTGTGTGTGTGTGTGTGTTTGTTCCAGCTCTCAGTACCGTGTCCTGATTCCAGCTTTATACAGTACAGAGGTGCAGGACTGGGAGATCAACTGCATGATCAGGCTCACAATGCATGAGGGTGATAAGAGTCATGAGACAGGTACACACACACACACACACACACACACACACACACACACACACACACACACACACAAAGGTATCTGATAACTATTTTCAACATCACAATAATTATTATACTATTTATGATGGGTTAATAAAAATATATATTTCAATCTGATTAGCAGCCGATAAACTGTGTGTGTGTGTGCTGTTTTATTATTATTTTTTTTTTTACCTTATCTCAACAACACAGATTTTTAAAAAAGGAAAATTTTGATTTCATTCTATTTTAAAATGATTTCTATTCAAAAATTTCTGTTATTGGTGGTAATTGTTGCACTCGAGTGAGACGTCCTGCTGGGGTTTTTTTTTTTTTTTTTTTTTTTTGGACCGACCGTCTGCCAGCTTTTGGAGTCGAGCCCCAGGACAAGGCCCGAACCCCATCCTCCCCCCAAAAACCCAAAGCTAACACCGGAACTTGGCTTGACGCAGCGCTAACACAGATTTCTCTCTTTACGTCATCATTACTCACAGGCAGGAGACCCCGCCCTCTTCTTAACTGCTCTAATTGATTTACTTACGACGTCCTCGTTACCGTGTGCCATCCTGAGGTTTAAGCGTATTCGCTCTGTATGTTCTTTTCTGTCTGGCCTCCGTGACTCAGAGCGTCTTACTGCAGGAAAAAAAAACTCCCAGAGGCTCCGTCTGGGTTTAGGATCTTCAGGGGGTTGTGCAACTTAAAGTGTGTGTGGGTGTGTGTGTGTGTGTGTGAGAACCAGGGGTGTGTTGGTTGGGGACATAATGAGAAATTAATAAGTAAGGTCTAGAACTAAGCATTGTGTGTGTGTGGTTCCTGGGCAGAGACAGCATGACTCACCTTGAGTCATCCTCCCTCTCCATCACTCTGCTGGTCGTGTAATGAGAACAAACCCAGCGACCGTGTCTCGGACACGCACACACACATACATGCATAAGCACATACACGAGCAGTTTGACTGTGTGTGTGTGTGTGAAACACCTGCTGAACAACCACAGCTTGATTTAACAGCACTCTTCTGCACTTCCTTTTCCTTAAAATTTTTTTTTTTTTTTTTATCGCTTTGCTGAGCTTTCAGCTGCTCGAGGCTGCGTGATGTTGTTTAGTGCGGATCTCTTACTCTTCTTGAGAGGCCAGATGTTGTAGCCAGATGTTCTAACTCCCCACTCGTTTTTCTCTCTCTTGAAGTTCATGATCAAAAGAAATACAAAAAAAAAAAAAAATCACAGTTTGTGATGTGATTAGAAACTCCTCGCCATGAAGACCTTCCCATGTCGAGAAAAAAACGGACCGACATTGGAGACTCCTTCAAAAAAAATGTAATAAAGTGCTAAATAAAGCATCACCATGTCAACGATTAAACAGGTCTAGAGACGAAGCCATTAAGCCATACTTCAACTCAATGACTAATAGAAAAACTAAGTATAAAAAAACAATATCCGCAAAGAAAAACATATAAATATTACAAATAATGAAATGTATGAACTTTCTTTAGTGTATGCAAGTCGTTATTATAGAAACGCCTTCTGACCAATCAGCATTAAGAATTAAACACCGCTGTAGTACAGCAACAAAGAGCCGATTGCAGTTTAGTACGTATACTCGCTGTCCACTTTATTAGAAACACTTATAAATCCGTTCATTCATGCCGTCGTTGATCTGATCAGGCAGTCGTGTAGCGGTTTGTACGTGATGTGTAGACTTTGTGTTTGGTTTGTGCCTCTTTATAATTAATCTTAGGAATCCAGTATGAAAATTAGTTCATAATCGTAAGCTCATCTTAAAGTTTTGTAGATGATGCGTAGCTGATTTAAAGCATGAAATGTCAGTCAAGTGACCAAGAAATGTCAAAAATGTAACTTTCGGGACAATGTGGTGATGTGAACGAGGCACTTGTATCCAGAACAAAGAGATTTTTGTTTTTATAAAAAATAAATGCTGAATATACTGGGGCGGCTCACACTGTGGTCTCGCATCTCCAGAGTCGAGGGTTTGTGTGTGCGCGCAGAGTTCGCATGTTCTCCCTGTGCTTGGTGGGTTTCCTCTGGGTATTCTGGTTTCCTCCCACATTCCTAGACAGATGTATGCAGGGTGTGTCCCGTCTCGGCCCCAAAGTCTCCCAGAGTAAGCTCCAGACTCCTGCGCTCTCTGTGCAGGATAAGCGCTGCAGAAGATAAATGAATGAATATACGAGTTGGTTGATTAAGATTGTTATAGTGGCCTGTAGTCTGTATCAGATCCTGAATTGCAATCAAGAGAAAAACAAACTTCTGACCACTGAACCGAGATATAATCCCTGGTTTAAACGCCATCCTACAGGCCCTTAGACACTCATCCGTAACCAGGGTGTTTGCTGATGTGATAAATCGCTTTTAACAATTGACACAACGCGGTGTTACGAAATACTGGAAGTCAATTAAATTCCCTAACGAGAGAACCGTGATAAAGGTTAAAGTGGGCGGGTCTTAGTCATGCCAAGCGATTAAATACAGACAGACACTAAAGTGAGCTAGGAATTTGGCATTTGTATTCAGTTGTTGAATTAGTTTCAATCATTACACAAGCTCTGACAGCAGGTGCTTCCCCGTCCTGTCTCTCTCTCTGTCTCTCTCTGGCTGTAATGAGTCAGCTGCTTCCTGTCAGAACTGATGTTTATCCCGCTGCGCTGTTAGAAACCTCACTTTACCTTCAGCACTCAGCAGTTAGCGATTTATGCTTAGCTGTGTCTGATTTTAATTAATTAATTAATAATAAAAAAAACTAATTAGTCTTTCACTTCCTTTAGTTCACTTGTAATAACTTTAGTGAGTATTGCATGTGAATATTAATTCTATTATTAATGTCTTCTACAAGTAGTAATGTATTGCACAAAAGTTGTGATTGTGACCCCTTTCAGTTACAGGCTCAGTTTTTACAATTTGTAGACTTAATATCCACTGGAAGAAGAAAAATGAATAAATCCATTGTTTAAGGAGCGAACTGCTTATTTATGTGATTTGTGAGGAAAACAATTAACAACAAGGCCACAAATCAAATATTTAGGTTTTATTATAATTTTTCCCCCTGGTGTGACCTCATATAAGACGCGCCCCTCCCCTCGCTGCTTGTTGTTCAGCTCTGCTGTTCTCTCGGTGGGCGTGGCTCTTCAGGAGCTCATTTACATAGACACTGTGACGGCGCATTCAGAAGGCCGGTGAAATAAATGGAGTTTGGGACGCGTAGATGAGTGTAGTAAAGGATTATTCATTATTATTTTTAAGTAGTTTGTTTTTTTTAGTATTGCTCATCTGGCTACTCTGAAATCTCCTGCCTGTGCAAAGGAAACACTTCTAATCCTGCCGCATAACCAGATCAGGTCTGTTCCACTTTCCACACTGTTCTGTCCCTGAGCAGCGTTTCTGCTGAAGCCTCATGTTTTTAGTAATGCGAGATCTCCCACTGGACCTGCTTAATCAAATAACATCTCGGTGCGCGTTCAGCAGATACGCCAGACAATCTGGGACTAGTGCAGATTGGCACTTTTTTACAGCGTGGTGTTTGGTAGGGAAAAAAAACCTTAGAATGAAAAGTCCAGGATTATACAGTCACAGTGTAGAGAGCGTACATTCTTATATAATTTAAAATGTAAAATATCTCCAATTTCGTCATCGCGTTCTTCCTCCCGTCACTTCTTCTGTCTAGTAATGCGAGCAAGATTTCCATCCCCGTTTCTTGTTTTGTATGTCTTGTGTTTAACTAGAGGTTGTAACTCATTATTCACAATTTCTGAGCAGAAAAACTAAACTGACCCAAGTGTTCTCAAGTCCTAATTCCTTCTTGATACAGTAGTTTTCCTCAATTTATGAGTTAATGCCAAATTAGCCGGCGATAGGTTCGGCTCAGTCGCTCGTATGCCGGAAATGCTTCGATTGCTGAGGCAAAATTTTACTTCTTAAGGCAGGTTGTTCATGTGCCAGGGTATTACTGTACTTGGGTTACATGCTGAATCAATGATCCGTAGGTCATGGTGTGGCTTAGCAAACATAAAACATGTTCTCTGAAACTGCTCAGGGACTGGACTAAAAACGAGAGACAAAAAAAGTCTTTCAGGAAGCCTGGAGAACTATTTCTTGTATTTTTAATGTAGTTTTGAGGAAGTCTCACAGTACTGTACATGCAAACATTTCTTGAATCTCATTTTATTATAAGTGTTTAACCTAAGAATCAGTTAGGATCTGTTTCATGCTGATAAATGACACCCCTTTCCTCCTCGCCAGATTTCCAGGTCGACCTTTGACCTTGGATTTAAGGTTCATTGAGTCCGGAGCTCTGAAACATGATGCCACAAGAAGTCTTTAATTTAGTTAATTTAGCATTAATCAGTGATGACAAATAAAGTTAAACTTTGTGTTCTGATTTTCTTCCTAATAAGCACATGTTCACTCAGCCTTACCTTCTTCGGTCGGGGGGGGGGG
>JAQQZT010000002.1:27743940-27769180 GCA_030068275.1 Clarias platycephalus | reverse complement strand
TGTGTGTGTGTGTCCCCGCAAACTTTGGGACCAAAGGGGGTGTGTGTGTCCCCGCAAACTTTGGGACCAAAGGGGGTGTGTGTGTGTGTGTGTGTCCCTGCAAACTTTGGGACCAAAGGGGGTGTGTGTGTGTCCCCGCAAACTTTGGGACCAAAGGGGGTGTGTGTGTGTCCCCGCAAACTTTGGGACCAAAGGGGGTGTGTGTGTGTGTGTGTCCCCGCAAACTTTTGGCATGAAAGGGGGTGGGGGGGGGAGGCTGTGTCCGCAAACTTTTGGGCCGAATGGGCAGGTCAGTGGTTTAAATGTTGTACTATCGATTAGAAGATCACAGACCATATCAAATTAATGCATGTAAATACTGTACATTTGTTTTAAAATTAATCTCTGACTTTTTGCCTTTTTAGAACCTTTTCCTGTTTATATGGGCTTCAAGTATAAGACAACATGTATAATGGCAACCCTACAATGGGCGTTCACGTCAAAGCTGGACTTTTGATTAACAGAATAACCAAACGCAGTTTTAGGAGTTAAAAACTCCCTTCATTTCTCTATATAATCCCCTGTTACACTAATGCAAAGTGTAATAAGGTTTTCTCAGTACGCCAGAGCCATGATCAGACTGCCTGCTTCACCTTTGAATGCGCCTCGTAATACTCGTGCTCGTTGTGTACTTCTGTCACACACAGCTATTGGGTTCGCCGGGTTCACTGATAGCGCTGCTCATGCTTATACCCTTTAAGTGCATTTAGTTCAGTGATAAAGCAGCACTTAGGCAACATACGATAACAAATCTCGAACAACAAAGCTTCCGCTAACACTACCAACATTATAGTTATGATGTGTGTGTTATCCGTGCACACTGATGTTAAACACACGCACCTTTAATGCGCCTAAATTACACACTGCTCTCGCCATACGTTGTAGTGAAGGCAGTTAATTAAACCTATGTAGTACTGTCTATAGTTTGTTGTTCAATGCTTGATTCTGATTGGTCGGAAGCTCTGACAGTCGATTCAATTGAATTTGATGTTGTCTCTATAGTAACAACGCACATAGGAAGCTTTGTAGTAGAAAAGATAATCATACCCTGGTGAAGTTCTCTATGAGAAGATGCTTGGAAGGAGTCTCCAGTTTCAACACCATTTTTAGAATATAGTTGGTGCAAAGTGGAAAAAAAAGTCATCATACTTTTCATTTGCTCATAGTTATGTATAATTTGTCATACTTGAGTTTATTAATAAAATTGTAAATGTTAGCATCACATCACAGTGACGATGTGGCGTAGTGGTTAGTACCGTAGTCTCAGACCTCCAGCATCTCACCAAACCCCCAAGTGGTAGAAACCCTGCTTAAAGATATTGTGGTCACAAGGAAGGTGGTTACACGGGCATTTTCTGTGCATTTTCCTAAACCGATTCATTAAATGAGCTTTTAATAGTCATGGAAATGCTGATACAGTCGCCCTGCGGCATACCAATTTAATCCGTTCCGCAAGCGAGTTCTTCGTATTGCGAAAAGCATTTTCCCATAGGAAATAATTTAAATGCAGATAATCCGTTCCAGCCACCCAAAAATATTACCAATATTACCAATTTCCAACACTATAATCATATATTTTGTATATAAAACATTTAGAAAAGACATGTAAATGAAGTCAAATATGGGATAAATAGACATTAAACCTCATTTAACCTTAATTTATGATTCCTCTTGGCATCGGCTGCTTTAAAAACCAAACTGGAAGTGGCTTTCTTCTTGCTACCGTCCTTGGTAACGTTCCTGGGACCCGCGGTGATACAGTACGTCTTCACTGAATCTTAAACAAAATGCAAAAAACCTACAAACAGTAAACTCGCTACACTTGGCTTTCCACTGAGTTTTGAACAGCTGCTGGACGTAACATGCTGTAGCTTAGTCGCTCGTTTTTTTATTTATTTTTCATTTATTTATATATATTTTTTGCCCTCTTTCTCTCCGTAGTTATCTGGCACGGTCTGGTCTGTCTGTTTTCCTTGACTGTATTTATCCTTATCTCCTTCCACATGAGCTGCTGCTACAATCTTATCTGCTTCCATGTATTCCAGGATCTCCGGTCTTTCCTTAAACGTCTTTAAAGTGCAACCAGTTTTACAATCAACTCCGAACATTTTGTAAGATATGAGATTCTTTAATCTTGCTCCATTTTGAAACAGCTTGTCTGATACCCAACATCTGCTCACTCAATGAGGGCAAAGACTACACGATCATGATACACTGCAAATATAGGCTGAGCTCACATACTGTATAGGATTAGCTCACATGAGTCTCTTTTAAACTTGCATGCTGAAATGTTAAGGCGCGGTGTTCACCCTCTAACCTGCTGCGTGTATCTCAGATGAACTCGATAACTCCATTTTATGTTTTATCTTTGCCTCTTGGCCTGAGTAACCACGTCCAAGTTAACAGTCTGTGAAAACATGATTGAGCCCCATACCAATTAGAGTCATTTAATAGACTTGATTTGAAGGCACTGGAACATGGATGTGCTCCAGGAAAGAAAGAGAGAGCGAGAGATGTTTAGAAACCACAGCTTTGATGTTGATGGCCTACTGATTGTAAGAGATCGTTCACACAGGTTTAAGAGATAAGACATACTGTAAGTTCACTCAGGCAAAATTTGTTTTCATGAACAGTGTTAAAATTGCTGAGATTCACTAGAGCTCAACTGCTTCTTTGGCGTCTAAAGGCTGAAAGTCTGCGCCGCTTTGGCTCTCAATTTTCCTGTTGCTTCAGATGACGTTTCTGTACGATCTTAGTCTTGCTTCCTGCCTCTTTTCCCCAATCAGGACACCTCAAATTCATCTGTGAACATCTGCATTCAGAGTGTGGTCCCTTATCACTTGCTCATGTTTCAGTGTTGTCGGTCAACAATATGGTCTGGAGTGGGCAACTGGGCGCACAGCGGTTTTGTAGATCTTCGATTTGAGGCGATTGGGCATGCAGTGGTCTTGAGGGTCCCTGTGACTCGTTGCCATTCCATGCATGCAACATTGCCCCTCGCTCGGGCATTGGAAGGAACATCACCATTTGTGCCGATGATGCCGATCCGATACTTGATTTCTATCCCAAACCCACTGCTCATAAACTCAAACGAAGAAAGTGCGATATTCTTGTAAAACATGAGTATTTGCGAAAGACAGAGCCGCTTTATATTTTTTGCAAAAGCTGTGGTTTATTTTGAAGGAAACTGTTTTAGATCATTTAATGCTTAAATGTTGGTGTGAATAATTTAAAAACTGTAAATTAATTCTGTATCAAAAACGGACCCATCAGTGCAATTAATTGAATCAACCAACAACAAAAAAAATCTAAGATGTCGTTCATGCTGGTTAACTTGGGCTTCAGTTAAGGCAGTAAGATGAACATTGGTTCATGCATTTGTTATTTATTTAAATTTTGTGTTATCGCCCCTTTCCTACATTCCTGCATTTCATTCCAAATACTAAAATGTTTAAACCATATTAAATTACATGCTCATAACAGTTCAAAAGAAACTGTACCCATTGTAACCTTAAAGAGAAAAATCGGCCATGTTTGAAAATTGGCCATCTTAAAAAAAAAAAAGAAGAAGAAAAAAAAAAAAAGAAAGTAAAAAACATTTTTTTATAGCAATTTGTAAGTAAATTAAAGATGGTTTGTAGCATTCTGTAGGTGGTTTGCGTCTCTTTATAAGGGCTCAATGAGTCCAAAAATGTGCCGAATGTTTATTTTGCAGAACTTTGAGCCATCACTAATGGAGAAATTGTTGAAACCTTTCATACATGGGTGGAACAAATTTGCTAAAAAACCCCATAAATAACCAAACAAATAAAACCTGCGCTCTAAACTACTAAATAGTACCCGCTAATAGACACCACACCGTGTATGACGAGGTTTATTACAGAAGTGTGCGGCAGATTCATAGCTTCTGTAATCAGAGTTGTAAGTTCATAGGCTCTTCTTGAATCTCTGGCACAAGTTCACCTCATGGTCACAGGAGATTACTGTAGGTCAGAGCTTTCAGTAGCCAATTCGTAGTTGATGTAGAACATGTGATGTCACAAAAGCGAGCGACCAAGAACAAAGTTACAATTCAGCACGCTCGGTTTAACTGGAGGGGGAAGCGGGCTTTGATGACGGTGTATGTGAAAGGGACTGAGCTGTGTGGGTGTGTGTTCGCATGCTTGGCAGCTTCACCCACAAATCTGCTGGATGTGCACACCGTGTGATGATGGGGCGGTATCGCACTCGACGTCTGTTTGGCAAGCAGTCAGTGGCTGAGTGTGCATGAGGCAGCATATTGGGAGCGCAGCTGATAACGCGTCCTTGATTTGTTTGAAGAACGCACACACACTTTTACACACACACACACACACACACACACCCATGTGGGTGACCCAGCCAAAGGCTGTGTTTCTGGGGCAGAAATTGTGTTAACATCAGCGTGTGTGTAGTTTCTGACCTCTGAGTCATGTGTGTGTGTGTACTGTGTGTGTGTCATCAATTTTACTAATTTCCGAAATTACACGGTTTAACTAAACAGCAGGGTCTGACTTCAAACAGAATGAGCCATGAGGGGGTGGGGGGGGGGGGGGAATACACTTCTGATTATTAATTATTGGTGAGTGTGTGTCGTTTTAACTATAAAATATATATAATCACAAGTTAAAACGTTCAGATGATAAAACGATGTTGTTGGATCATTCTTTTTAAGAAGTCATGTGATTTATTTGTATTTTTTCTGTAACAGCAGCCATGAACGTAGTGTGTTTAGCTGCTATAATGTAATAACAGGAACAAGTCTGTTAGGAAATTAAATACAACGTCTTAAATAGACGGAAATAACCTTTAGACCGTCCAGAATAACGATGCCATTTACAGAGGCAGTAAATGCAGCAGATGCCAGCTGCTGTTAAAAAGAGTGAGAAGGGCATCCAGACGGTCACATGGAGAAACACCAGTTTTGCACGGTTAACGAGTTCTAATTAACAAAAAAAAAAAAAATACACAAACCCTTTAACCTTCACTCACAATTTTGCCTAAGAACACTGGCATGAATAAAGAAGGGTACAAAACATCCTTCAAGAACAACCTCTCCCAACCATCCAAGAATGTTTTGGTGACAAACCAGGTCACCAAAGCATGATGGAGCACCTCGCCATAAAGTGGTGACGAAGTGGCTCAGGGAACCAAACGTAAAAATTTGGGGTCCATGGCCAGAGAACTCCCCAGACCTTCATCCCATTGAGATCTTGTGGTCAATCATCAGACAAATTCCGACAAACTCAAAGCATTGATTATGTAAGAATGGGGTGTGGCCCAGAAGGTGATTGACAGTAGGGCGAATTGCAGAGGTCTTGAAAAAGAAGGGTCAACTCTCCAAATATTGACTCTCTGCATAAACTTAATGTAATTTGCCAACAAAATCCTTAGACACTTATGAAATGCTTGTAATTATACTTCAGTATACCAGAGGAACATCTGACAAAAAAAAGACCAGAACTTCTGGTCACGTCTCTGTCTATCCTGCATCTGTTCGATGTTGTCTAGTAAATCTGACACAATAACCTGTTTTTGGTTCGAAACCGTATCGCAAAGAAAAAGTGTCATGACCGGATTACGGGCTCATTTCCGATCCTCTTTGATTACAGCGGCACAGCCGCGCGGGAACGTTTAGCATCAGTCGCTAATCTGTCCTGACTCCAGATGTCCCTGTTCGGAGCGTGCTGCTTTAGTGCATTAGCCTCCGTAACACCACGAAACACCATGACTGTCCTCTGATTACTGATTTCAGGCTCAAATCCTGGTTTAACAGGCAGAAATCCTACCGTATGTCCTCACGGTGACCCCTTTCAATGTACAGATGGTCGTCATCTCCTTGTACAATGAACAGAGAGGCTCTCCGCGTGTTAATAAATCAGGTACGAGGCTGTCAGGAGAAAATACAAAGAGGGAACGACTTTGTCGCAAACGTTTTACGCCCTTCAGCGCACTCGCAAGGGGCCGGAGTGCGTGTCCGTGCCTGCGATCTGTTTGAGGTCGGAGTTAGAGCAAAGCCTGGAAAGCTCTCGTCGATTTGAGACGGATTGCTGATTTATGGCTTTCCTTTAATCAGGGCTTTACTGTTCGACTCTGCAGACCTTTTAATGTTGACTTTTGTCATTTGCTGAATTTGTGCTCAGATCAATCATTGTGAAATGACATCATTACCCTGTTATTCTTCTCTAAACTGTACATCTGTTGGATTTTTTTATTTTTATTGTGAGTGCCTGTTACGCCCCTTGTTAAAGCTGCACAGGTTAGAATTTCGGCTACAAAACTATAAAACATTACTCATCTTGTTTTACTCTAAATCCATCTTTAATAACGTACAAGAAAATACTGCATTCGACTAAAACTAATTGTAATGCTGTAAATTCCATCCCATCTACAATATTACATATAATAATACAATATTTCATACATATATTAGATTTCTGTATTAATTGTGCAATATCAAAAGTTTAGTGTGCAATATGGTACTTACTGTTTTAGGACTCCTTTTATATTGTTTTATTTATTACTTTTTCCTTATTTATTACTTTTTCCTTTCTACTGAATAACAACCATGAGCAACTGTAAACAACAACAAGCAATTTCCCTCTGGGATTAATAAAGATCTTTGAATCTTGAATCTCATCAGGGTTAAAAGAAAAAAACAACTATGCAATATTATTCAGCTTCTCTTCAACAAAACACAAATATGTAATATTTTTAAAAAAATTATCATTTATCAATTTAAAGTTTATGCATGATTAAAAAAAAAAAATGTAAATTGAAAATTCACATTAATCTAAAGTTACGACTTTCAATTTCTGAAATCAGCCGAATTTGGGAAATAAAATATTATTAAAAGTTGTTTCTAAGCAGCATTAAATGTTCCTTGAAAGTTTTCTTCTTCACCAAGCTGCTAAGCACAATATCATCTAAGCATTCATAAGGACTCCTAAAGCCCCAGTAAGACTCGTCTGTACATAAGGATTTAGCAGGTACAGCTTTAATTATAACTGACCTCTAAAAACTGATCATAAAAAATGAACAAAATGGACATGACTGTAAAATCACACAGAGTGAGAGACGTATCATAACCCTGGTTATATAATATATAATATCTCTAACACAAAAAAAAAGGTAGAGAATTAACAGAGTGAATGATACGCCTTGGTGGATATAAAATATGGATATTAAACAGGTTTAAAAGAACACACAAGACAGTAGGAGACAAATACAAACAACAACCAAACAACATTGTTCTTTTGCAGTTGGTGGGAAATTTATCCCAGTATTTATCGTCTGTCTGTCCATGGACAAAATGTATTAAAACTTTGGCAGTTCTTGGATCTCTGCCTGAAGTTAAACCTGTAACACCATAAATGAAATCAAAATGTTGAGTAAAAGCGATGTTGTGAACAGTTGTGTTTCGGATTTAATAATCTACTTTAAAATAAGCTACTAATGCGCTACTTGCACACACCGCGCCAATAGACATTAATTAGAAAAGCTAAACTGAATATTTTTACTTGGATTAGTTCATATTTTCACGTTCGTTGAAATAACAGCGCTGAAGTGGTATAAATGTATTGAAACGTGCTGGAGTCGTTTTGAGACGGAACTTAAAAATTCACCGAACAGGGAGTTTATTTGGCTGACGAGGAAAGAAGTACAACTTGGTGTAAACAAAGCGTAAGATGCTCAACATTACAAAATTTTATTTGTTTGTATTAATAAATCAGCCAGATAAAGACAGAGAGACATGTACAGTACGAGGGGTTCTACTTGAAATAATATAATATCACTGATAATATCTTAGCTTTTAATTTTAAACTCCTTCTGCAAACTCTTTTCCCGTTAACTATGAGTACTTACCCTAGTTAAAAAAATAAATAAAAAAAAATCAATAAAAGTGTGAAATATTGTTATATTAAAACCAAACCAAAAAAGAAAAGTCTAATCTAGCTCTGAATTGGCCATGTCTAATACACATGATATTCATTTCAATAAGGTTTACTTTCTTTTTTATTAACACGTTTTCTATTTGTAACTTCATTTTCAGAGGAACGCTGCGAGAACACTGCTGTGTCTCTCGGCGGTGAAGGAAACAAAGAGCAGGGAGCTGACGAGGACAGGAACGAACCTCCTGGAAAAGGTCAGACTGCTGATTTATGAGACACGTTTCCACGACACAAAAGTGAATTAATAATGAGCACGGTGAAATATGCTAAACCACCGCGTCGAGGCATCGCCTGGATTCTGTTAAGGGACTGAAGAAAACATCGGAGAGATAAATTAAGAGTGCTGGCGACCAGCCCGGAAACCAATAACAAAGAAGTCTATAAGACGCTCGGCTTATGGGCTTAGGTGTGTCACGCCACCGTTCACACTCGGAGCTTTCCTCCACACGGCGATACCTCCGCATTTTAGTTTCCTTCTTCCTTGTCTGGTTTGTTCATACACAGTATAGAAGAGATGATGAGAGATGGAGGGGAGATCAATTCACCTCAAAAAAAAAAAAAAAGTGTGGGCAGAAGTGTGCGGACGAGCATCGTCATGGATATCAGTCCTTTTGCGTTTAATCCGGAGTTCAGGCTTCAGCTCGTCAATAAGCGTCTCACTGTAACGAGCACTGTTGATGTTCCAATACTTCTGGCCCCTGAGAATCCCAGAAAACGGTAAGCGTTGATGGATTTTTCCAGCTGTTGGATGAGTTTTGAACTTTTTCTCAGTCTGTGATTGGGGGCGTTTCCGTTCCCGTACTACCGTCTACTCTCAGGCTCGTAGTGATGAATCCGTGTCTCATCACCAGTAATGATTCTCTTTAAGAAACTTTCACCGAGTATCTAGTTTGCAGATATCCAAACTCTTCCATTTATGCACTTTTGTGTGTTGTTTCAGCACCAGGTACAGCCTCAGACCACAACAAAAAACAACAACAACTATATCACTGCTCGCACCGCAGTTACAAATGAACTGATGTAACACGTTCACGCCTGAGCCTGGGGAGACGGGAAGGGTCAGGGGTTAGCTCAGTGGTTAAGGCTTTGGACTATCCAGAAGGTTCCAGGTTTAAACCCCACCCCGACGTTGTCCCTGTTGGTCCCTTGAGCAAGGCCCTTCACCTGCTCAGATGTACAGTATAATGAGATAAAAAAGGAAGGTCAC
The DNA here is from genome assembly GCA_030068275.1 of Clarias platycephalus. Taxonomy (NCBI): domain Eukaryota; kingdom Metazoa; phylum Chordata; class Actinopteri; order Siluriformes; family Clariidae; genus Clarias; species Clarias platycephalus. The sequence goes on along the minus strand of JAQQZT010000002.1, from coordinate 27,759,964 downwards.
TCTGGATAAGTCCAAATGCTGTAAATGTAAATGAGATTTTTTTTTTTTTTTTAATATATCTGAAGTGCGGATCATTTTTGATCGCCTTTGTAAAAAAAAAAAAAGGTTTTATGAATGCATAATTAATTAGTTTCTCCCTGGTGAGCAAGCTGGTGAGGGGGAAACTCCCTGAGGAAGAAAACCTGAGAAGAACCGGACTGAAAAGCCACGCTATCCTCGTTTCAGTGATACCGGATAGCATGCGACCATGAATAAACCCCTCTCTATACCCGAGTGCTATAAGGTCAATGAGAGATTCTATAACGGGAACGTTTAGGCGTTTTAGTGAACAAGAAGTCCACTTTGTCGAGGCCGCCAAATTGCTCGACTGCAATTTAACTCTTTAACTAAAACGATCGACGCGACTACAGTCATGAGCCGTTATACTATAGCAAAACTATTTCACCTTCAAAACTATTTCAGCTTTAAATGTGCTACATTAAATATCTAAAAGTGACTCGACTGTACTCAGGTCAGTGCTCTGCGCACTCCAGCAGACAGAGGCTTTGAAACGAAACACAACCCGTATTTTCTTGTCTAGTCGACTTGTTTACTCGCGGGAGGAGATCGGATCGTTGTTTGAAGTCTGTCGAGGTTTGGCATCACATGACTCTGTCTTTGAATAGCATGCAGGCACCATGTGCAGGAACAGCGGCGATAAAGTTCACACTGCTGAAAGATTTTTTATTTTTTTTTAATGCTTGGATAATTTCAAGTTGAGTGTAAAATCTGGCATATTAATGAGTGGGAGAAGAGACATGTCCCTGCAAAATCAATACCTGATATCCTTCAGGATGACTCCGCCCCCAACCATACGGTACCGGGGGCTCTCACAATGGTATAATGGAGGTGGAATGATTTAATGAACCTCTGGTTTTAATAATCTAGATCTCAACCCAAATTCTGATGTAATTATTATAATTTTTTTAAAGCAGCTTTAAGATTTTTTTTTTTTTTTTTTTAAGTCACTACCAGATACAATGTTATCAGGATTCGATTAATATTGCGATTCTGTAAGTATCACAATTTTATAAATATCCTGATTTGATATTACGTTTTTTTTTTTCTTCTGATTTTGTTACAATTTTAGGATGTTGAACCTTTAAAAATATATATATATATATATATATTGTCATAACTTTTTACTTAAAAACCAAGTGCAGCATTTAAACAATACAAACTAACTTCAAATGCACGAGTGTAACATTTAACTTCAAATTCATTTAAACAAAAAGCACATACTGTATGTCTGTCATACGCCTTAATTATTATTCCTAAACAAACATGGCAAATATGGCGAAGTAGTAATAGTTTAGAGTGCGCCACCTGTAGGCTTATAAATAAACCGTGATGTTTTACTGCCTCAAATGACTTTAAAGTCACGTGCTGCTTCTAACATGGGTGTTTTGAGACTAATTAGCGCATGTGGTGTTTTGAGACTGGTCTAAGCGTGTGTCTTGAGAGAGATTCACTCACAGAATTTTGAGAGAAAGGCAAATTGCGGGTTTTTATTGCACAGAACTTTGGATAATATTATGCAATAAAAATGTGCTTTTGTTGCACCACTCGGAATCTCATGCTTTTGGCGCAGACTCGGTTATGTCCAACGTGATTCGTCATGACTGATCCGTTTATAAAAAAAAAAAAAAAAAAAAAAAAACAGCCACTTCTGGTCACTGGCTGATCGACCGGTGCATCTCTATTATAAATGCAATAAATCAATAAAAAAATAGACGATACATGAATCGGCACACGCAAGAATCACAATTTATCAACTGAATCAAACTGAATCAATTACCCCCCCACCTCCCCCATCTCGAATATTTAATATCGGATTGGCTTTGAATCAGATTTTGTAATTGCCAACAAAAAAATAATAAATCAATGTGATGTGAGAGAATTTATGTTGCAAAATGTATATCCTGATATTGATGTGATCATTTCACCGTTCCCATCTGTACACTGATCATAAATCTGTCAGACTTTTGAACAATAAAACCTTTAAGATTTAATAATAATGATAACATGCGAGAGTGAGAGTGCACGGAAAGTATCCTGTAGAGAGAAATAAACACGCGTATATCTAAAGAGAAATCTGAGAGCGTTACTCGTTTAACAGGTTTAAAAACACACAGCGTCTAAACATATATTTAGGCACGTCGTATAGTTTTATGGAGTCGACACTTTTAAACCGTGCAAATTAGTCTGTATGATTCATCTGTTTGTCTGGAATATTGAATTCCAGCTGTGTATTTCCCAACTCTCTCTCTCTCTCTCTCTCTCTCTCTCTCTCTCTCTGTGTTGATTTTCCCAGAGGCTGTAGGCTCAAGTGGGAAAAATGTGTTTGCACGCATGCTGAAAGCGGCACAGCGCTACCTGGCAGAGACGACTAAGCAGAGCAACGCCAAGGTACCAACATGCGTTAATAATAATAATGAGAAATCCAACCAAGATGAAGTGGAGACGTTGGTAAAAACGCTGGAATCAGAGTCCCAGAATGCAACGCAGTTACAGAATACGGCAATGTTGTTATATACTGTACAAGAGTACTGGTGTGGAAGTGTAGAGGACTGGATTAGACGCTAGTATATGGAGTAGATGGATGAATTGGCTAAATTCCATTGGCATTACCACCAGAACTGGGATGGCAGGGGTAGCTAGGTGCTTAAGGTTCGAAAGGTCCCAGGTTCAAACCCCACCACTACCAAGTTGCCACTGTAGGGCCCTTGAGCAAGGCCCTTAACCCTCACCTGCTCAGATGTGTAATGAGAGAGAAATACTGTACAAGTGGCTCCGGATACGGGAATCTGCCAAATGCCAAAGATATAAATGTAAATATAGAGCTGCATTGTGGGATGTGATGTTGGAACCTGTTAAACAAAATGGAGAGAAATGTTGATGAAAGAATGCGAGTCGGAATTTCAGTGGAAATGACATTTTGTAATAATTAGAGATCGATATACAAGTCTTTAAGGTAGATTTAACCTTTAAGTTGAAATCCTACAGTATGTGCATTTGTGATGTCTGTGGATTATTATTTTTTTATATAGAACTTATGCTCCATTAAACGTAAAATAAAGAAAGAAAGAAAATATCCACAGATGCAACCACAGCTCTGAATCAACTGTCATGGACTGAAACTCCAATTTCAGCGGTGTGTTTGTAGTGTGTGTGTGGTGTGTCGGAAAAGCTTTTCCAGATGCATCCTGGATTGCAGTGATTCATACAGTATACATCAAACACACATTGATAAACCACATGAAAGCGGGAATCAGGTGCACTGATGGCGCTTTGAGTCAAACATTCTGGATATTTTATCAGTTAAAACTTTACCCAGATAAATCTTTGAATTAAAATATGCTTAATTCTCCTGACCTCCATGATTTTACCCGTGGCATGGTTGTTGGCGTCAGATGGACTGGTTTGACTATTGCGCTACCAGTCAAAAGTTTGGACACGCCATGGTTGTCCCTGATTTTAATTTATTTCTACACTGTACAACAATACAGAAGGTGTAAAAAAAAAAAAAAAATGTAATAATCTCCTTTGAACGATTGATATTGAGATGTTTATCTGCTACTTATGATCTGTAAAGCCTTCATCACGGCTCTAATCCGAGGTGCAGGTTGTTAATTGGTGATTTCTGAGGCTGGTGACTCTACATGAACGTCTCCTCTGCAGCAGAAGTAACGTTTTGGTCTTGCTTTCCTGGGAAGGTCTTCATGAGCGTTTCGTCATGCTGCTTGATGGGTTTTGCAAATGCACTTCCAGAACTGCTGACCTTTTGTGTCTTAAAATGAACAGCTGACTGTTGTTGTCATTTCATAGTTTTGAAATCTCCAGTATTGTTCTGGAATGTCGAAAATACATCACTGAAAAAACCAAAAACATTGAATTATAAGGTGTGTCCAGTCTTTTGACTGGCACTGTATATAAAGCACTGGTCTCCTAGAGGTACTGTAGAAACAGTTTCGCATTGTAATGTTATGACTGATTGGTTTACTTATACAGTTCTAGTCAAAAAATTGGAATATCATGGATTTTTAAAATGTAATTAAAAAAACAGCAGCTCAAATATTCTAGATTCTTATAGTGACGCTGTGAGGAGTGAGGCTGGAGTCGGTGTATAAAGAGCCACCATGCACAGACAGCTTCATGAAATGGGCTACAACTGTTACATTCCTGGTATTAAGCCAGTTTTGAACCAGACACAGCGTCAGCTAAGGAGAAAAAGAACGGGACTGCTGCTCACTGGTCCAAAGTCCTTTTTTCAAAAGAAAGTTTTGCATTTCGTTTGGAAATAAAGCTCTTAGTGTCTACAGGAAGTGTGGAGAGAAACAGAACCCAAGTTTCTTAAAGTCCAGTGTGGAGTTTCCACAGTCTGTGATAATTTGGGGCGCCGTGTCATCTCCTGGTGTTGATCCACTGTGTGTGTACAGTACAGTATGTAATGATTCTAGAAGATATAACAGGTTTATATATTTAATTAAATTACAAATAAAAAAAAACTTCCACATTATTCTTTTTTTTTAATTTTTTTTTTTAGATAAATACACTATGTATGTATGTAACTTACTCACTTACATACTGTATGTACTTACTGGACTATTCTTTATACTTGATATTTAAGTTAAAAACAAATATCTAATGTTCCTCAATGTGTCTAACACAGCAGAACATATGATTCATTATAAGAGTTTTTAATTGCGAATAATAAAGGATACACACAGATATCCTACACTTCCTCATTTGTCTCTTGCACCCCCTCAGGCCAGGGCCTCTCCTGGAAAAAGCAGCCCGGCTGTAGCTCGCCTGCTGAGGAAGAGATCGTCTACTTCCTTCAGCCTGACACGGGTATCATTACTTCATCATCATTACTTTATCATCCTGTTTCTCTAAAGCCCAGCTACTCTTCAGTCTTTTTAATAAAGTACGTCTTAGACAGTAAATGGTGGGTTCTGGTTATCCTGGTGAATTAATATAGCCAAAGTTACCAGGAAACAAAACTATATTTGTGGTTTTATAAAAATTAGACAAGCAGCAACAGTATAAATTCACTATTTAATAATAAAAAAAAAATCTCCTTTATGAAATGTATATTTTATTCTTGTATTGATAATTATTTTAAAATTAATCTTTCTTGTTTTTAATATTTTTTTTTCTTTTGTTAAAGACACCCATCAAATTGATTTTGTCTGTTATATTCATATTGTTTTTCTTTTGCAACCTCCTTTAAAAAAAAAAAATATATATATATATAATATAATATAATATAATATAATAATTTTTTTTAACTGCTTAACTTACAGCCCAAACATGGTTCCGGTGCTACAGTATAAAGTGTCTCACTTACTGTACAGTAGTTGAAAGTGAATTTTCAGATAGAATCATATAACATTATTTTTCAACAAAATTTTTCAGCACAGTTTACATTATTTATAACACTTAATTTTCATAATTCACGATCCACGCTTCATTTTTTGTAAATATGTATAAAGTTCTATTTTTATTATAAAAAAATATATACTCATTTGTTAAATACAATTTCACGCCCTTTTATGTCCGTAATGTCCGTTACTTTTGAATGAAAATTTTTCAACGATCTTAACTGCCATTCTTATGAAACTTGGCCAATTTAGATTTCACATGAAAAGTCACAAACCTGAAGAAAGTAAAAATATATTCCCACATGCGGTTGACATGGTTACGGACACTACAGATCTTTTGCTTTTTAAGCTTTTACCAAAAACCAATTTAAGCAACAATTTTTTCAAGTCATATACAGTACTTCTAGAAGCTTACACCAATTTTAGTATCAATACTCATGATTGAAATGATTATTGTTTGACGCGAGACAGCATAACGCTAAAAAATGGCCATTTTTGGGGCACATACAGTATAAAATCATCTCTCCAAAACAGCTGAAGTTAGAAATCTGAAATTTTTAGGGAAGAAAGATCGATAGATCGATCACTTCCATGTTGCATAAACCTCACAAGGAGCTTCTTTGGCCGTACACATTTTCTGTATTATATGTATAACATACTGTGTTTTGGCCATCAATTCTTGTTTTTTATTTTTAGATTTTCATGTTTTTATATTAAGTTTGTTAAATTTGTTAATAATTGTCATTGCTCATGCAGTACGCATTATGATCCTGCTTGATTGCAATGATTATCCCTTTTGTGTTACAATACAATGATAATTGTTTTACAGTTGAGGCGGACCTTGTTGAAGGGCTTGTACTGTGTCTCTCACTTTGGATTCATGTTTTTTATAAAAGTAATAATAATATCAGAGTGACAGTTACCAGAAATACCTGCTTTAGGTTATTTAATCTTAGACTGCTTTGATGTTAAATGTTTTAAAAGTTTTTAGCATTGCTCTAAAACGTCTAGCGTTGGTCTGCATGTTTTCGATCATTAGCACGTTATTGGTTTGTAGCGGACCTGCAAATGCAGCCTGTCCTGTAAAAACAAGTCTTTTGAGCTCTCTGCATGGATGAGTGTTATAATCGCCTGGCTGTATTTACTGCTAATTGTGCTGAAAAAAAAAACAGTGCATTTGTTACATTTTTAGAATACCATACAGCTGCCAATAAGGACACCCTGCTCATTCATGCAGTTATCTAAGCAAACATCAAAGTGTGTAGAAAAAAAAAAAATTAATAAAGTGATGAGTGACGGTGGCATACAGTAGATGTTTCTGCCAGCCAAGATGCTTTGAGCATTTCATAAACATCATCTCTTGGAATTTCTTACCAAAACAGGTTCGGCGCTTTACACGGAATAGCGTGAAAAATATAATAAAATGGAGAAAAAAATACTGGTGGAAAGTCCTTCAGATGATGAGGGCTAGTCAGGAGGAAGGGAGCAGTAATTCAAACCATCACTCTTTACAATCATCCTGAGCAGAAGAGCATCTCAAACCTATCCACTGTGTCACTGTAGTGCCCGATGTGTCTTGAGTTCTTGGCTGTTAGGAATGAAACCTGATGTAGTCTGTTGTGCTTTTCAGCTCACCACGCTTGTAAAGAGTGGTTATTTGTGTTTCCATAGACTTCCTGTCAGCTTAACCCTTTTTATGCCGTTTAGAAAAATGGGAGGGTTCCGTCAGGAAGGGCATCCGGTGTAAAACCTGTGCCAGTGTGTGTACGCATCAGGTGGCCCGCTGTGGTCTTTTATGGTTAAAAGAAAGATTAATAGAAAATTGGTATTTTTTTTTTTTTTTAAGGTTTTGGTAACTCCTGTACATTTAGTCTTCATATACAGAACATGGATATCTTTTTTTTTTTTTTTTTTTTTTTTTTTTTTTAAATAAATCCATTCTTTTATAATAATTTTTTATAATAACACACACTGGAAATAAAATAGTCAGAAATTGGGTTGGAGTACGCCTTTAAGCTGATGTCACTTAATACAGCAGATTAATGTGTATTTGTATATAATGGATCTGATGATTAATGTCTACTTGTTGCGTTTCAGAGAAGGAAGAGTCAAAGCAGGCAATCCCAGAATGCAACTGTGGCTAAAAGGGAGCTGTTTAATCTCCAGGATGCTGATGGCAATGGCAAAGAGGACAGGTGTGTGTATGTGCGCGTATACAGTATGATTGTACTGTATATGATTTTGTCGAATACAGTGAATGAATACAGTGTAGGATTAATTAAAATTAAATAAAATTAGAAATTTTATTTATTTATATGGATTGTGTGTGCGTGCGCGTTGCTGATGATTTGGAGCAAAATATTAAAATATCACTTTAATATGAAGTATATAATATAGAATTTACATTTAAATTTAAAAAGTCAGATGGACAAGTTTGTTTAAATTATAATAATAAAAATAAAAGATCCCCTCTAAGCTCTTTCTTCTTCATAACTTGTGTGTTCATTAAATCATTTTCAGTTTGTTGGTGTTTACAGAAATATAGTTTAGAGTTAATATGTTTAAATGTTAAAATAGTAATAACTGAAAAGAAGGTGGTTCATGTCGTGTGTGTGTGTGAAAAAATTCACATTTTGCTAGCTTGTGCTTGCACCTCATGTTTTTGTGTGTATTTATTTTCATTTATTTAGTGTGTCTGTATTTAGGTGAAAGGGATGGAGGAAACCGAGAACACCCTGACATTAGTTGTTCACACCCCATTTAAACGGGTCATTGTGTTAATGAAGAAATGCCAGTAATGACTGCACCACCTGTGCCCCGGCACCATAATCATTAATAATCGCCTGCGCAGAGCCTCGAGCTCCACAACAGGCCCGACTCCTCTCATACCTGCGGGTTTGGATGCGGATGTGTTACACATCTGTCGTTAATCAAGTCTGTGCCTATTTAATTTGTTTTTTAGTTTCAGTAACTGGTCTGATTTATTTCTTTTTAACCGAAAGGCCTGAAGCAAGTACTCGGGCTAGTCACGAGCTGTGGGAATTAGCCGAGAGGGAGACACTCCTCCGGTTCTGCACGGTGTGTGTTTGTTTGTGTGTGAGTTTGCCCTGCTCTGGAAAATCGAGTTCATGCAACATCCAAATGCCGTTTGTCTTTTACACCCTTTGTCGTACAGTATGATAGTGAAATGCGTCATGGGCGAACACGCCTTTTAGGAGCGCGCTTGTTTTGGAAGAATTTATTTATAGCTGTTCCAAGTGACCTCAGTGTTAATAGTCAGCTTTAGTGCAGGTGTCAAAGGTGTTGACATGTCTGGTGTTTTAGAGGGAATTAATGTCTGGTGAAAAAAAGAAAAAATTGTGTTTTGAATTACAAATGATAAAGTGCAAAGTTCAAGTTCTTCAACTGTACAAAAGCGGTACTTTTTAAACATTTTATAGAGCTGATGTGATTTGTATGAACTCACCAAATAGTTTCTAACTGATTCAGGAAGATGCTACAGCGACTCAAGGAATCACTCTATATAACCGTCACGAACAGGCTAAATTTTTAGCCAAATGCCCTACAGTACAACATCAGCAATCTTAATGCTTCAGCATACCAAGGCATCTTGGACAATTATATGCTTCCAACTTTGTGGCAACAGGTTGGTGAAGGCCCTTTTCTACTCCAACGTGACTGTGTCCCAGTGCACAAAGCAAGAACTATAAAGACATGGTTTGATGAGTTCGGTGTGGAAGAACTTGACTGGCCCTAACACAGAGCCCTGACCTCAACTCCATCGACCACCTTTTGGAATGAACTGGAACGAGATTGCAAGCCAGGCCTTCTCGTCCAACATCAGTGCCTGACCTCATAAACGCTCTACAGAATGAATGGGCACAAACCCCCACAGAAACACTCGAAAATCTTGTGGACGGCCTTCCAAGGAGAGTGGAAGCTGTTACTGTATAGCTGCAAAAGGGGGAAAAACTCCATATTGAAGTATATGTATTTGGAAACAATGTCATTGCAGGATCGGCCAAATACTTTTGTCCATATAGTGTGGCTAGCTACCTTTTCTTTTGCTAATCTGATTTGTGCAGCCCGTAGTGTCCGAGTTAGATTAGCTAGCGTTTGTGGAAAGTTTGTTTTACGGTTTGTTTTTAACATTTGACTAAACTACTGAGAAGCAAGTCAAGCTAGTTTGTTAGCAGCTAGCTAGTTGGATAGCTACAGTATTCGTGGTAGTTGTAGGACATGGCTTACATCGTCCTCAGGCTTTAGAGGGAAATTTAAACCTCTTGTTGGAAGACGTATCATTATCACAGGCACTTGGGACCAGCAGGTCACTAGTTTTGTTATTCATGGTTGCCCCTGGAGACATGTAGGAACAGTTCTGTGGGGGGAAAAAATAAATAAAAAATGTATTGACTTTGCAAACACATTCTGATTTAATGTATACACTGACCGGCCGCTTCATTGGGTACACCTTGCTAGTACTTTGATAGACCCCTTTTTACCAAACCACTCAAACCAACCCCCACCAGTCTGAACCATTAATACACGGCAGGATGGATCCATGCTTTCCTGCTGTTTATGGCAAATTCTGACCCTACCATCCGAATGTCACAGCAGAAATCGAGACTCATCAGACCAGGCAATGTTTTTCCGATCTTTTGTTGTCCAGTTCTGATCAGCCGATGCAAATTGTAGCCTTAGCACATTTGCCTCAAAGTGTGACGTTTCAACAATTGAAAATAATAATAATAATAATAAATTAACACATTTTCAATTTACAATTCCAACAATTTCAATTTCTTACATTTTCAACAAACATAATTAAGGCATTTTCACGTGGAGAACTGCCCTCACTGGATATTTTCACTTTTCTAGATCACTTTCTATAAACCATAGATGTGGTTGTTTGAGAATCCCAGCAGATCAGCAGTTTCATAAATACTCAGACCAGCCCATCTGGCACCAACAACCATTGCTCGGTTTGACCTTCAGCAGATCATCTTGACCAGGTCTACATGCCTAAATGCATTGACTTGCTGCCATGTGATTGGCTCATTAGATATTTGCGCTAACAAGCAGTTGAACAGGTGTACCTAATGAAGTGGCCGGTGAGTGTATGTTCATACCTAATGCACTTCATGGTGACTTGTGACATACTGTACCACAATGCTGTAACGATGAACTGCTCTTAGACCTGGTGTACACCTTCCCAAGTAACTAGCTTGTTACACATTATAACAGTATTAGCCTGGTCCATTAAATCTATTGATTTTTGATTAAATCAATCTATTGATTAAATATCCTATACAGATGAGATCTAAATTTTAAATGAAACGTCCTTTTAATTGGTTGTTTTTGGTCTTTAAAAAACACTTCGCGGCTGCCTGTTGAATTTCCGTCGGTTTGTTTTTGTGTGTTGATTCACATCTTGAGCTGTAATGGGAAACTCTGTGAGCAGGGGCTGATGGGAAACCGCTAAATACCAGTCATTCCCCACTGCTCTCACGTTAGTGCCAAGCAGCTGAAAGCACAGCATTGAGGTGGGGGGTCTTCAGGGGTCACTGGAGGTCACCGCGGGGTCAGCGTGAGAATTATCCTCATTAGAAATAATACGACTTTGTGTGAGAGCGTTGTTCTTCGTCTCTCAGCACTAAGCTGTCTAACTGGTGGAGGGACGTTCGGTGTTGAACAAATGCATGAATTGAGAATCATTACAGCTGAAACGCAGCCAACCACGCAAGCTTGTCTCAAATCATTACATAATCATCTAGCTGCAGTTATTTATATGTTTTATTTGAGCATCAGTGTGAGTCCTAGTGGGTTTATTTATATAATTATTTATAACACAGTAGGTATTTAGTGTAATTGTAACGTAGGCTATAGAACCTATTAAAAATGTTTTAACATTTAAAAATTATTATTAGTTTAATCTTTTTTTTTTTTTATATTTGATTATTTCTATTATGTCCAGATTGCCAGCCCGAAGTGACTCAGATCCATTTTATTTTAACTCAATGTGACACACATCAGATTTTTTTTTATGCCTGTCTGAATGCACCAACAGCATAGGGGTTTCATGGCAGTGCCAGCAACAGCTAAATCGAGGCCTTTTCTTCTTCTGGACCACGGCTTGTGTAATAGCAGCTATAAACAGTCATTCCCTTAACAGAGGACGAAAAATTAATGAATTAATTAATTAATAAAATTTAAAAAGGGATGGTTCTACATCCAAATCGCTGACACTGGAGACTCCTTCCAAAGAAAGCTTCTTCATACTTAAAAAACAAGTAATATGTCTTAATATAGACAGATAGTCTAGACTCCTGCTATAGACCAATCAGAATTGAGAATTCCAAAGTGCTCTGGTTTTCACAGTTCAACAGATGTGTGTGCTTTTCTCTGAAAACTGACTTTGTCTCTGCCGTACTTATTTAGAAGTTAGTGTGAATATAGCGGCGGTGTGACTGACATCATGTTGTGAAATACTTTAATAAGTCAGTGCACATGGGTCAAAGGTCAGTGCGTCTCTAATGTCAGGGGTCAACTAACTGAATGCCACTTCGGGATATCACATTTTGTGTTTTAGGCAGCGATACCTGCAGGTGCTTCATGAAGAGAAAGCGAGAACCATTAACTGTATAAGGACATGTATGGAAAGTTGTGTTGTTTTGGAAGATGTCGCTGATGACCTGCTCGTGCTTGTTCTCCGCAGTTCCCCGATGCACCTCCGGAGGCTGCGTTCGGGCCCCGTGGGTCGAGCGGTACGCAGACGCAGCGGTAACCGGTCCACCCGGGTTAAATCTCTCCAGTACCAAAGTCGCAGAGGGACATCTCAGGGTCTCGACAGCTCCGTGCCGGACTCCCCCTGCTGTAAACCCGGCCACATCGAGGCGAGAGAGGAACGCCGGGAATCCCCAGACAGGTAAGCGGAGATGTACACGGCTTAAAGAATTAGAAAGGTCAATAGTTGCATAAACGTTGCATTCAGTCTGTGGTTTAGCGTTAAAGCTCCAGTCACTCTTCATGAGCATCATTTGCCGGTATTTAGGCTTTACTCAAGGCTCAAACACTCAGGGTGGCCTCTTTAATGGTAGCTGCTGTTGTCAGCAGGACTTAAACATCGCCTTAAGCACTTTAAGTTCTCGTTGTCTTGGGCTACAGTACAGTCCATGCTGAAGGCTGGGCTGCCGGAATAATTAACGTTTAATTCCAGCCTCCTAATTTCACACATTTATCAGGAATAATTGTATTGGTCTGTTTTTGTGGAGTCTCCTGATTTTATTCTGTTAAGTGAAACCCTGATTTGATCCTTCAGGATTAGATGTTCATTGTAGTGCAAATGTCAGGGCTGCGACTCCGAGCCTCCAAAGTTCACCTGAGCTTTAAGACTTTCAGACCTGCAGGACTTTTTCACTCGTATGTGAATTAAAAATATCATCATGAACCAGTCAGGAGAGACTGTTGGCTAACAGCGGCAATTAACTCCACTACATTCCAATTAACTTTAAAAAAAATATATATTATTCTGTATGAAATTTTCTGATCATCACTTTGTCCATCAGCAACCACGATGCTGGATGAAAATTAATTTATACAATACTGTGCAAAAGTTTTAGAAAAAGCTGTAGATTAACGATGGCTTCACAGAAAAAGCCCAGAAAACAGTAATCAATGAAACAAAGTCAGTATTTGGTCTGAAGAACCTTTAGTCTCATAAAGAAATTAACTAATGGCTAAAACATGGAATTGGTGCTAAAAAGTGTCTCATCTAGGTAAAAAAGTCCATTTTCAGACAGGATCATATAAAACTATTTTTCGTAATACTTAATGCTTCTTTTTAAGAAAATATCGGATAGAATCTGGATATCTATAAAATTGTGGCACAGAATCGCAGTACAAATCGTATCCGCACATGGGATCATATCGTATTGAGGGATTTCTAGTGAGTCTCATCTCTAGTAAATATGTTGACAAATGCCAGTTAGCTGTACATTATGGAGCCCGGTCATGTCAGCCCCGACTTTAGACAAATCTCAAACCAATATAAATACTGAATAGTAAATGCGCGACTCTTATTAAAAATTTTTTAAAAATGACATGGTACACTTAAATAAACAAGTAAAGCTACTGTAATAATAAAATTCAGCTTATATACCAAAGTTGGGGGGAAAAAAAACTATTTCCTTAAGTTAAATCAGTGATTGAGAAATGTTTCCTGGATGTGTTTCAGATCAAAATGCAAAAGTGTGATTTGCTATGCATACTGACTTTCATGATTCCTAGCGCATGAATCAAAGGTTTAAATTCATCTGCAGTTGAAATGAAACCGTGAGTCATTAATGAGATTTGCAGCTTTACGTTTATTTCTCCGGAGTCATGTTCATTTACTTTTCTAAAGAACGAGCTTTCATTTCCACTGTATACAGACACGCACGCACGCACGCACGCACGCACGCACGCACACACACACACACACACACACACACACACACACACACAGCTTGTAGGTGTGGAGGAAAGATGAAAGAAGCCCTGCTTTCTGTTCATTTATGACGGCAGTCATGTAAAAAAAAAAGGTCATGTTTAAAGCACTCGTATCCTCCGCCTGTCCCAAGAGGCCTCAACCCTGACACACACACACACACACACACACACACACACACACACACACACACACACACACACACACGCACACAGATTTGGTGCAGCTTGGAAACACTGGGTTTTGTACTACTGTAAATACTCACAGGAGCTGTTATGCAGGTGTCGGAGCATTATGTGAATTTTTAACATTTACATTTTGAGTTTTTTATTATTTTTTAAGCCAACTGTGTTAGAAAGACTGCAGAGTTATGGTTTTACGGTGTCTCATTTTACTGAGTTTCCTGCGGGGGGAAAGAATTGTAAAAGTGCGGGTCTCTATGGTGTTGGGTCAGCTTAACCTACTGTATTGTGCACAAGTCTTGAGCCAGCCCCTGTTTTTTCATATTAAAGTTAATTAAATGATGTATATTTAAATGGGGAAAAAAAAAAGTTTTACTGTGACGGGCTGCAAAGTGTCTAAGGATGCAATTGAATAATTGGTTGTTTATGTAACAGCCTCAACAGCAACCTCATTTCCCCCCTCATCTGTTTCAACCACTCAGGATTCAGCATCAGCGGTATACAAATCACCGGCCTGATTAATTATCTGTCGTAATCTGCACTGTTTAAATGTTTTACTGCGGCTAAGAGTCGCATCACCGTACTATGCTTGAATATCGATCAGTTTTGTGCCTCCATTCACAAGAAATTTTATTATTCATTTAATTTATTATTAAATTACAATTTAAGTCCCAGTTTGACTTGAACGTCCCTTGTTAATAATAATAATAATAATAATAATACAAAATAGTTAAGATCTAAAATAGTTTAGATATCTCAGCCATCAGGAAAACAAAATTACTGTACATGACTCACTTGGTACAGCCTAGGTACAGGTATTTATAAAGCCAATAACAATAATAATAATATTATTATTATTATTATTATTATTATTATTATTATTATTATTAATAATAATAATCGGCTTTATAAATACCTGTACCTAGTGAGTCATGTACAGTAGTTTTGTTTTCCTGATGGCTGAGATATCTAAACTATTTGTAGTGAGATGTTACATTAGATATAACTTTGATGTTCATTTGACGCAGAACATGCTAAACCCACTAACCAAGTTGTGCAGTAGTACAGTGTACAGTTGTCGTAGATTTTTAAATGATTTAACAGTTGCGTGTGTAAAGGTTAGAATGTTAAATGTTAAAAGAGGCTGAAGTGTTGAAACACAGCTATGATACCACAGCAATATGGTTGGCAAGGTGTTGCTATGTGGTTGCTATGCTAACCCAGTTGGTTGTTAGGATGTTGCTACTTGGTTGAGAAGAACATTTGAAAACATTTTCGATTTATGTGTAAAAAAAAAATAAAAAAATTTTTTATTAAACAATGCAATCTGGAGCGTTGCTATGGAGCCATTTTGGTGACATCCGTGGAAAAATATATATATATTCCATGGCCACGACTTACTAAGGCTTGGGAACGGGATACAATTTTGTTAAAAACACAGGGACGACTTAAAAACACATGGGAACGATGATCTTATATTGTGGCCTGGGAATTAAATAAGTCAAGACCACAACATAGTATCTTGTTCCCATGCCTTAGCAAGTCATGCCCACTGCATTATATTTTTAATTATTACTTTCTTGAATGTGTCCAGAGGGGCTCCATACATCGCTTCTGTAAGTAGCAATACTAATTCTTTATCAATCCACTGTTACTGATCAAACACCACACATTACTGTACATCCCTACACACAAACACACGGTCACGTGCCCCAGAAACGGACTTGGCTTCATTTACTTCTCGAAGGTTGGGGAATCTACAGAACAAACGACCCATAGCAAAGAAAGTCCGAGATGAGATCTCATGTTAATCTCTTCTTTGTCACCTAGACAGAAATGAGCCGTCTTTGAGATTTGAATCTGATCATTCTGATTCATACACATTCACATTCCATACAAACTTAAATAATTATTTTGATTGTGTAAAGCTGCTT
>JAQQZT010000002.1:27730772-27743840 GCA_030068275.1 Clarias platycephalus | reverse complement strand
TGATTGTGTAAAGCTGCTTTGCGACAATGACAATTGTTAAAAGCGCTATACAAATAAAATTGAATTGAATTGAATGAGATTTAGGCGTTTTCTGCATCTTCTCAAAGGTGTCTCAAATATGGCTCATTACTTCTTAATCTCAGGGATAGCTCATATTTGACTCACATTTTTTGTTTCCCCAAAGCAGTGTTTCCCACACATAAAGTATACAGTCCTTTTAAATTTTTTGCTTAGTCATGTGTGTATAGTTAGTTAAAATGAAATAAAATTGAGTTATTTTTATTAAAGAATATATTCTGCTGAAATATGTCACTCTATATTGCACAATCCCGACTCATATAGGCCTACAGTATATTTATTAAAACATAATGCAAAGAATGGCTAAAAATTATTTTGGTTTAGGGGCTAGGGGTCTCTGACAAACAGTGCCATCTACACTAAAGAGTGTTTAGGACTTATATACTAGATGGAGAGGGTGGGTTAGTGGGTTGGATCTCTGAAATGAAGATATGTAGGTTGGTAACAACTAAAGTCAGTTACAAAATTGCGTTGTACTAGATAAATGTTGTATTGATGAAATCTAGCTTGTTTATTTTTAAAATATCCAACCACCAGTTATTTTATTATACAGTACACCCAGGTGTCCCTAGGTAATCAACATGGCTAACCTTTTACAAATCTGTACACCCTAATGAATTTATTGAAATTAAACTGGCAAATGGCAAACTTACTTTACATTCTGTACAAATGTCATTTACCAATAAAGAACTAAAATACAACATACAGAATATTTTTTTTTTATTGAGAAGTGAAGCGATGAGATAATGTTTGTGTTTAGTGATTTCTGTATACACTTATCATTTAAGACCAAACCTGTTTTTGATTATACATTTATGACTACAGTAAATGTTCAACATTTTATTATGGCCCCCCCAATTAAGCCTACAGTACATGTAGATTCTAATATAGACATAATTTCCCAGAATTTCTCCCACACATGCTCTAAGCCTGAAAATGTTTAAGACAAAAATGAAGACGACGACCAAGAAGACAAAGCGGACGATGAAGGTGGGTTTTACTTTTTCGTGCCGAATTTAAAATTATTTATTGTTGACAAGGAGTCAAAATGTAAGTTAAAACCACAAAGTCTTTGGTTAAAAAAAAAAAAAAAACTGTGGTAGCTAAAATTTACGCAGCTTACGTTTGTTCTTAAATTGCTAAAGGAATTCAAATGCTACCTGTGGGTGGTTTAGCATGTGGATTAGCCCCTGAGCTCGAGCCCATCTCTCAACCTTCAGAAAGTTGGGAATGGAGTAGCTGAATGGTGTTTAGGTAAATCTCAAATGTTTTAATATATATATATTTTTTTGTTCCATTAGATACTAAACAACTCCTGGAGTTGCAGACTTTGGACAAACTTGTTGGACATCCACCACCAGAGAAGACTGATGTAGCCGGTGAGAGGGAACTATTCCTGGCTTTGGCCCGTTCTTGTAGCCCTTACATACAGCAAGCAACCAATTTTCCTTTAAAAATTTTCATCTCCTTTTAGACTGATTGTCACAATGCTGTGTACTTTGTGTAACTCCTGTATAAATCATACTTTGAGTTGAGCAGGGTGACACTTAATATCTTTGTCAGGTTGTGTGACATTTTGTATCATTTAGTCTCTTGATTTGCCAGATTTTCCTGGTGTCTGTTATATTGTGTGAATTGTACATTTATTATACTGTATGCTGTTAACTGAGGATTTTTTATATGTTCAATAAAACTATAATATTTCTAATTTGCATCTAATTTATATCAGATTTTAATCCCCTTATGATCTTATACACAGTATGGCTCATTTGCTTCTCCTTCAAATGCAGTTCTGTTTCTCATGTACATCTCAGATTTCTCAAATGTTTCTCAAAAGTATGTCTCGCCTTGAGTCTCAGTTATGTCTCATCTATTTCTCCTTAACCCCACTTAGGAGAAACATAAAGACAAAGTCGAGCTCGTAATGAGACGGCTCGATTCAGTCTCATGAGACAAGAAGAAGCTCATTCTGAGCAACGAGATTGTGTTATGGGAAAGCCAGGTTAAAAATCCCAACACTGCATGTTAATCTTATCAGAATTTTTGTCCTTCATAGTTTCTGATTCATCTCTTCAGTATGTTTTTCTAATCTTTTCTGTGGTTCTTGTTTAACACCTGAACTGCAGCTATGCGCTACAATGTTAGTTCCAGATTTAAAAAATAGTGGTCTGACTAGATATTCCAGCATTCCTGCTGCAGGAAGAGGAAAGGTGGTACTGTGTGTGTTTATCATGAACAGACAGGTCATGAACAGATGTGTGTGTGTGTGTAACTCGAGCTGAATGAACTGCAAGCGCTCTCGGTGTTTCAGCGGCTGCACATTGCACTCGTTTTTTGTGGTTTGTGGTTTGTCACTTTAAAATAGTTGGAGATCTCTCTTCGACAGCTCGTATCAGGCGTACAGGGTTTCATCGGAACAGGCGTTATGTACATGAAATAAACCTCAGGTGTAGATTACAAAGTCAACAAAAATTTTATACATTATCTGCCTTAGAATTTTTTCCCCTTGTGTAGGTAATTCTTGCTTTTAAACCTCGTACTATTTTGTTAAAACAATGTATTTCCATTAGCCAGAATTTTTAAAATATTTACTGTAGTACTGCTGTCAATCGCTTAAAATTTTTAATCTACTTAATCACAGTCATACCGTGTGATTAGTCACAATTAATCACAGTTTTAAAATAAAGTTTACATACGAAGTTCCACCCCTGCAAATTGACATTGAATTCAACTAGTAATTTTTTTAAATTAGATTCATAGATATGATGGATAGTTATAGATCCTAAAGTAGGATTTAAAATAGCCAGTATCAAGGCTAGCAACATATTAGACAATAGACAAGTACATGGCTACAATTACAAATCGTCAAGATCAATCCTGTAGAGGAAAAAACTAATTAAACAAGTTAAACAACTCTATGAATATTAATCCTCTTTCTACAACTTTGTGTTAATTTCAAGCTTAAAACTATCTTAATTTTGTTGTACTTATATTAAATTTAATCTTGAAGCTAGTTTTGTAAAAACATTATATGCATAAAAAAAACTTATTAGTCTTGTATTTTATAAAATATTCTCCTAATTAGGAAATATTAAGCTATTTTAATGCTCCTTTTTTCAATATAGTTTTACTTGTTCCGAAGTAATTTTTTTTTCACAGTGAAAGTTTACAGGAAAAAAAAAGTTGTTTTGCACTTTTTAACAATAGGTACAGTATGGTGACTAAGCAGCGTTACAAAAATCCCTGTCTGGCTCGGTTACAATTTGTCAGATAAATCATATGATGATTTTCAAAGGTATCTCTATGATACAGGAGATGCGTCATGATATAAAGGTTTGCTAACAAGAACCCGGCAATACAACACCGCTGTAATAAATATGCCTTTTAATGCATTCTCCTCTGACCTTTAGGCATTCAACTAGGCATTTTCTAGGCATCAACTAGGCATTTTCACTTAGAGGACTGCCCTCACTGGATTTTTTTCTTTTTCTTAGACCATTCTCTGTAAACCCTAGACATGGTTGTCTGAAAAAATCCCAGTAGATCAGAAAATTTGGAAATACCCAGACCAGCCCGTCTGGTACCAACAACCAGGCCACGTTCAAAGTCACTGAGGCCGGTGAGTGTATACAGCTGAAGCTCGAAATTATTTATACTCCCGGCAAATTCTGACTTTTACTTTTATTACTTTTGTTACTTTTATTAAACCAGCAAGTTTTTTCTTGATTAGAAATGACACGAGTCTCACTTTTTGTTCAAATGTAAATAAAAGCTGAGATATATATTTTTTTCACAATGATGCCTCTTGTACATCATCTTATTATCTTTTGGGAGAAGACCGTGTCATTTCCGGTCAAAAGAAAAATTGCTTGTTCAATAAAGGGAACTTTAAGTCAGAGTCATTTGCCAGGGGTATGAATAATTTCGGGCTCGACTGTATATATTCTATTTTTTAAATAAATAAAAAATACATCTCAAACTAAAAAAAACAAAACAAATAATAATAATGTTAATAACTGCTCCCCTAACAAAGAAACTGTATTTCAATTAAATTTGTAAATATAGCAAATTTTGCGTCATTATCTTCGAGTAATAATGTTAAAGCCTGTAAAAGTTTTTATTTTTTTATTTTTTTTATTTGAATTATATTTTCAAGTCCTTGAATTAGGAACGCGCGTATCATAACTTATAATCAGTGACTATAATTAGCGACTGGTGTAACTCCTGTACTTAGTGCATATCTGGCAACCCTACCAGAACCAGGGTATGTACTGCATTTGAACCGCTTTGTATTAAGTGCCTGCATGCTTGCACATCCTTTATGTGTGTATAAGAGCATTAGCGAGCATAAGGGTGCGCAGAGAGGTGACGGTCCTGCATGTCTCTCATCCTCCCGCATCCAGACGGAAGTCGTCATGATAAAGCTGGTGGTTTAGTCAGTCAGTCATTCATTAAGTCAACTCTCAACCAGAACAACACACAGGAACCCACAGAAATCATCCTGTGAGCAGACAGACAGACAGAACTTTTCCCCAGGGAAACATCAACACTCCACTCTCACACACCACACAACTCCAGTAGCGCTGATTTATTTATGACACTGACCTGAATTTCCCAGCATTTCCCATCTGTTCTTTTTTTTTTTTCCTTCCCTCCATGATTCGCTACTGTATGGATATGTGTTAGGGCTGGTTGGTAATTAGTAATTTGATATGAAGCTTCAGTAGGTCAGTACTGTAATCTGATCTTTCTTTTAAAACGGATATCACCAATCGTTAAAGACGTGATGATTTTTTCTTTCTTTACGCTTTAGGCCATGAGTATAATGTAGCTTAGTTTCATTCATAAAACACACCCAAAGGCCTTACATAATTACAGTTCATGTATGTGCTCCAAATAATATTAAAATAGCATTCTGTCAAATAAAGGTGAAAGTAGAACTATACTTTCATTCACAGAGGGCTAAGGCTGCTAGGCAACGTCCAGCAATTTATATATAACAACTTAAGAAGCCGTTACAAGATAGGTCTTGTAGGCATTTAAAAGAAAAAGCAGGTCTCAAAATGCAGTCAATGCAGAGTGTGTTGCTTGGTTGGTTGCGTGTTGGTTGGTTGATTAGTTGTGTTTTGGTTGGTCGCATGTAGATTGGTTGGTTGGTTTCATGTTAATTGGTTGGTTAGTTGCGTGTTGGTTGGTTGATTAGTTGTTTTGGTTGGTTGCATTTTGATTGGTTGGTTAGTTGTGTTTTGGTTGGTCGCATGTAGATTGGTTGGTTGCATGTTGATGGGTGGGTTGGTTGAGTTGGTTGTTTGCATGTTGATTGGTTGCGTGTTGGTTGGTTTCATGTTGATTGGTTGGTTGTGTGTTGATTGGTTGCATGTTGATTGCGGGTTGGTTGGTTGGCTTTGTTGGATGTTGATTGGTTGGGTTGGTTGTTTGCATGTTGGTTGGGTTGGTTGTTTGCATGTTGGTTGGGTTGGTTGTTTGCATGTTGGTTGGGTTGGTTGTTTGCATGTTGATTGGTTGCCTGTTGATTGTTTGCGTGTTTGTTGGTTTTATGTTGATTGTTTGCGTGTTGGTTGGTTTCATGTTGATTTGTTGGTTGTGGGTTGGTAGGTTGGTTGCGTGTTGGCTGGTTGGTTGGGTTACAGGTTGATTGGTTGGTTGCATGTTGGTTAGTTTTGTTGGATGTTTATTGGTTGTGTGTTGGTTGGTTGGTTGGTTGCGGGTTGGTTGCGTGTTGGTTGGTTGGTGAAGTATCATGTTAAACTTTGGGACTGAAATTCATTTGATGAGCAATAATGAACCGATGCAATAAAGTTTAGTGAATCAGGCACCACGTCATCCACCTTCTCTTGATCATCCTAATCAACATTAAGTTAAATATGTAATAAAAAAGTAAAAAGGTCTGAGTTAAAGCATGACTATAGGATATGGGGACAGAGAAATGGTACACAATGAAAAAGGTGTTCAAAAAGATGCACGAAGCCCCAACCTCAATTTTTTGACCAAGTAGCTCACAGTTTGGGGTAAAAAAAACAAACAAAAAAAAGTCAGTATAAAGCCAAAACTGAGGCAGGGAGCCCCTCCTCCTCCTCCTCCTCCTCCTCGTCATCATCATCATCATAGTTAAAAATGTAGTTAAAAAGAATAATTTCCTAGTATGAAAGCAGGCTAATGGGAAACACAAATAATAGTCATTAGTCAAGTCAAATAAACTGCCCATCGTGTTCCCCAGTTACATGTTTCCTAGGAACCCTATTGAATTTGGTGGTAGCTAACATAATGTAACAGTTCTTGGTGAACCAGCTATCCAGCTAAGCACATTAAAACACACTATAGATAATAAACACTTTCGCAATCTTGATGTAGCATGTCATGTGTACACCTTAGCACAAAGTGTAGCACGGACCAGGCATGGTTTATGCTTACATTTCACATCTATACATTCTTGATTTGTCTAACTGTGACATACAGTAAAACAGGAGAGTTATAGGACAGTTACAGGTTCGTCAGCGTTTCCTATGATACCTGTGCCATCCTCATTCTGAACAGTTCATCTGCCATGCGTAGTTAAATCACTGTGGTAAAAATGTTCTCGATCGATGAGCGCTTTGAAGAGCATTTAAGTATACAGACACAACCTTGTTTCTTTTTGCTTAAACATGAGGTTGCTTGTCCCGGGGGCCTAGGTTAGTGATGTGTCCACTTCTGATAGATGAAATATCTGACCTTGTTGTGTCTTGCACTAAAGAAAAGTGACTTCAGTTGAATCCTGCATAATTCAGCTAAACTATGAAGTTTGATTCTTGTCTATAACTTGCAGGAAGTCACACCAAGCCCTAAACCACAACATCAGCCTTGTTGGGAACCAAAAGCGGAAGACAAAGAGGATTAAGGACATTTTGGTAGTGGGTTTCTTTAATGTTTCTATCCAGACTTCTTTATTTATATCCAGGCTTTACCGTGTTTGACTCCACCAGTCGGAGGTAAAAAGTAGAAAAGCTTATCACGGATCAGCTCTAGTAAAGCTACACTGAAGTGTGTTGTTATAAGCCGTCGTTTCTCCTGTCGAGGATTAAAGAGTTTTCACGGACTTTGTCCCATTCCCGAGGCTCTTTACCCACCCACGTGAGTAGAGCAAATGTTTCTCACTGACTTTTTCCTCCCACGTTCAATGTGCTGACCTGAGTTTCTTTAAAGAAATGCGCAGCTGCAGCCCCTTCCTAAATTTCTGCATCTCCGGCGCGGTGAAATCTCACCCGGCTCTCCCGTGATCTTTAACTTCCTTTTAGTGCTTTTAACTTCATCAGATACAGTGGAGCAAAAATACACTGAGACCTGGACATGATTGTTCTTTAAAAGGCTCTCAAGCTGTCCGATTCACTGATTTTGAAATCAAATGTCGCTAGTTTGTTTGTTGCGGCAGTCGTTAAACGTTTTAAATTCGTAGCTTAATTGAGGATCATCATTACAAAGTAACACTCCTATTTCAAGACACTCTGGATTTGTTGCGACTAAAAACACATGAAATCGGCCTAAAACGTTTCACAGCAATTCTCTGGTACGATATTATTACTCACTTAAATGACTACCGCAGCATATGAAGTTAATCCATTCCGGAGACGAGTTCTTAAGGTAAATTTCGTAGAGTGAAACGCATTTTCCCATAGGAAATAATGTAGATGCAGATAATTCGTTCCAGCCAAAAAAAAAAATTTTTTTAACTGGCTTCGCTTGGCTTTTCCACTGACGCTAACAAGTTCCCGGACGTACGTGCAACTTAGCTGCCGTTCCGTTCGGTCGCTCGTATGCTGAAAATGTTTCATATGCCGAGTCAAATTTCTTGCAAAATTTCTGTTCTTAAAGCGACCCCTAGCTGGGAGCAGCCGAAAGACCAACAACAACAGTAACACGTACTGTACAGCTTCAGGATCTGATGTCGAGTCCTGGATCGCGGGAACAGACTTTTGCAAAACACATGAACTTCTATACATACAGTAGCTATGGAAACATTACACCGTAAATACACCATAAATAAACGATAGGCACTGCTGCTGCACTCAGAATGAAATAAAATGGACCATTTTTGTAAACCTCACAAATAAGACAAATCTGACGAGTGAGAATTTTGAATGAAAGATGTGCAAACTTAAACAAGACAAAATGGACAGGATGTGTTATTCTCCCGCAGTAGAGACCCATGAAATTGAATTTTCCGTAATAGCCCCCTCTTTAAATATCTGCGAATAGCTTGTGTGTTTGTGTGTGTGTGTGTATGTGTTTGAGCTACGTGTAGCTTCATGTCCTCAGCATAAAGGTACTTTTTGTACATTTTTGTACAAAGCTCTTTAAGTACTAATGTGTTGATAAAGCTCCAATTCTGTGCTTTGAGATTCACAAATTACACGTTTTCACACGTGCAATTACGATTATTACAGTTATCTTCTATTTGTATTGTTGTTCGTAGTGCTACTCCATATGCAACACATAATACTATAGTGCTGGACTATTCCTAAAACTGTACTGTAATTATTGATAATGCTGGTATTATGTTTGGTTATGTACAAGTACTGTAGCTCTAAATCAAGAATCTTTTCCCCATATTTTCAAATTTACACATACTATGATCAGACATGATGCTCATTTTATGATCAGATTTAACTGTATGCAATGTCTTACAAGCGAAGTCCAGTTCATGTGTGAAAATGATTCCTCATGCTCCCAGAACCACTCTTTCACAATTTGAGTCCTGGAATATGGCCGTGCCATCAGGGAAGATGTGATAACCTGGTGATTCAGGTCGTCAGCTGACTTCATTTTATTGCCACATAACGTTGCTGAGTCTAGACCTGAGCGACTGAAGCGACACCAGATCATAACACTGTCTCCAGAGGGTCGTACAGTGGACACTTTACATGATGTGTGGATCGCTTCATGTGCTTCCCTTCTTACCCTGACACGCCCATCACTCTGGAATAGGCTCAGTCTTGCCTAATTAGACTACATGACCTTTTATCAATCAAGTCCAATCTTAATTCTCGCTAGCAAACTGAAAACTTTTAATATGACTATTCTTAACTCTGTTCCAGTCATTTCAAATTTGCTTTCTTTGCTCTGAAGCTGCCAAAATATGATGAAATCAGATGAGTGATCAGAAGGAAATCAGTCCACGGTGATTACTCTACCCTAAATAGATTTATTGCAGAGTACATGTACTGTAAAGTGAGCTACAAACTCAATGCTTTTTGATTATTTAACCAAGTTGCCATTTATATTTTACTAATGAGTGAAAAATGCGGCGGTGTGGCTCACTGTGTTAAGGCTCTGCGTTTATTGATCGGTTATTGATGTCTGGACTCCTGGGGCGGTTCGTGCCCCAGCTCCGCCAGGTTGGGCCCTTGATCAAGGCCCTTAACTCTTCAGTATAATGGTTGACCCTGTGCGGTCCCTGACCCCGGCTTACTAACAAAAAGCTGCGATATGCGAAGAATGAAGAATCCCACTCTGCGGTAATGTATATGTAAATGAACGTAACTTAAAAGTACTTCAATATTTTTGGATCTATATTTTTGGATTCACAACGGATGAGGAGCTGCGCACCGTGAGGGAGGGAGAGAGAGAGAGAGTGTGAGAAAAGTCAGCCAGAAAGAGGTATAATATAATGTCACTTCTGTTTTCGCTCATCTGTGCCCACTTCAGTGCCAGATTAGCGTGCTTTCTGTCAAACAACATTAACCTTCCTCTGATCTCATTTCCATCAACCCTCCTTAATAATCCCCCCTCGTGTTTATTCGCCCGGCCAGGACGCTGTCACTCAGGATTAGCCCTCGGCGCAGCTCTAAGCGCCGGGCCTCTCTTTACCCACAGCCTGTCTGGAGCTGATGTCTCCACACGGCTCAGGCTTTTTTCTTCTTTTTTTTTGGACGTCGATTGTTTTTCAGAAATAAAGCTGTGATTGAGTGCCTCGCTGCGTGTCAGGAGCATCTCACCACGCTAGCATAGAACTTAAATTCAGCATGCATGCAGTCTTTAAGCTGATCTCCGGCACACAACCACAGCAGCGCTCAGTGTGTGGGACAGCTGGCAGACCTACACACACACACACACACACACACACACACACATTCTGCAGATCCAGGTGTTGCAGAGCTGCAACAAAGCATGTTTTAATCCGAGAGCTGGTATAACACACATGTTCTTTATACCTCAGTGCTGATTGGTCGAAAGGTGTTGATTTAATTCTCTATACGATCCTCAAGCTGCAATGAAAATCATGTTTATAGTAATGTGCGGGTTCTAATTTGTTGCCATGGTAACGTTTTACATAATTTAATTAGTTAATACAGTGAAGTTTTCTGTAAGAAGTTGTTTATATAACATTTAAGGAAGGAGTCTCCAGTTCCAGATCAGGACTTTTTTTTTTTGTTTGTTTTGCAGATGTTCCACAAATGTAAATATAAATGAATTTAAAAAGTATAACGTTTTGCTCCTTAACAAATGACAAATTGTTAAAGTCAGCAGGTCGCTCTGGTATTACAGTTCCAGGTAAAGACAGCGACCCACAAGATGTGGCATGATGGTTTAGTGGTCCGGGTTCGATTCCCGCCTCGGGGTCTGTGTGTGTGGAGTTTGCATGTTCTCCCCGTTCTAGGTGGGTTTCCTTCAGGTACTCCGGTTTCCTCCCACAGTCCAAAAACATGCAGATTAGGCGTTCACAAATTGCCCCTTAGTGTGTGAATGTGTGTGTGCGCGCGCAGTGGGATGGACTGGCACCCCCACAAGTGTTTTATTCCTTAAATAAATCCATCAACACTAAAAACTCTATTTGATTGTGAGACATTAAAGCTGAAAAGAATAATTATTAAAAACGGTAGCTCTCACAATCCATCTTTGCCAGATTATATTATTTTATTTAAAATTTTTATTTCATTGACTTTTTTTTTTTTTTTTTTTTTTTTTAATCTCCCCATAAGTGTGAAATTCATTTATACTGATCACTGAATTAACTGTGCATGCATTTGCATACCTAATGGGACAAGAAATGTAGTTTTTGGATAAGGTTAGCATTTTTTTCTTTCACTTATTAAGAGACATTTACAAAAGTGATTTGTTAAAAAGGTTTATATTTTTGGCCCTCAGAATGCAGGCTCTTACGCGCATGAATGAACAAAGCTGAGACGTTATATTGGCTTTTTGTGTGCGTGAACCTGCTGCATTAGCACAATGGTGTGTCCTGTGGTTACATTAATATTTATTTTTTTGAAAGAGGGAGAGCGAAAGTGAAGCCGACCGAGCGGAAGAGAAAGGGAGGCCTGTGGACGGAACACTCGCGTTAGCGGAAGCCTTCAGAGAGAGTTTACAGCTTTTACTGCTCACTCGCTATTGTTTAAAACGAGTCACCAATCAAAACACATTTTACGTTTTTTACGTGATTTAATTTTCTTTCATGTTTTATATGGGAAAAGATTATTAGATGGAAACAATCGCACTGAAGTTTTTTGTTTTTAGAGGATTAAGTAAGGCTAGCAATCCGGCCTCGTACCTCCAGGGTCGGGTTCGATTCCTGCCTTGCGGTCTGTGTGCGTGGAGATTGCATGTTCTCCCCGTGCTTGGTGAGTTTCCTCCATGTGCTTTGGTTTCCTCCCAAAGACATGTAGATTCAGGACATTCCCAAATTGTCCATAGTGTGTGAAATGAGAGTGCGACTGTGTGCCCCGCGATAGATTGGCTCCCTGTCCAGGAGGTACCCGAAGTCTTCCGGGATACGCTCCAGGCCCACCCGCGACAGGATTAAGGCGTATAGAGGATAAGTGACAGACTGAGTGAGTGAGACTTAAGTAAAGGAGCTTAAGCACTTAAGTAAAGCTACAATAATTACTTAATGACTTGTGTAGAAGGGAAGATCCATGAAGATAATCACCTGCATACGGAGCTTGTAAATAAGCATAAGAAATATGTTTATTCTGGGGAAGAGCAAGCTCCAGAACCATAAACTGCTCAGATGTATAATGAGATAAAAATGTCAGTCGCTCTGGATAAGGGTGTCTACTACAGTAAATGTTGTAAATGCATCTGTATTAAAATCTGTCCTTGTAAGTTCAGACTTGTGTAGTTAGCGGCCGTATCTCATGCTGTACACGATCTAATGATGATCTAGTGTCTCCATGGTGAACTTGGTACAGTATTCTTCTGTCTCCTTTCCCTCTAGGATCCCGTGTCCAGGACGTACACCGCTGACCGAGATTATCACTGGGTCCAGTCCAAACACTGAGATACGCGAGTCTCAGATGATCTGAGGGACATAAATGGATGAGTTTTAATCACCTTTGAGTGAGCACGAAACCGGGTGATGCTGGATTTTAAACGCTTGATCCGGGTCTGTTTATAGAGCACCAGGGAATCTAAAAGTAACGTTTAACACAGTTATATGAAGTTATACGCTGTTCTTATCACTATATAATGGTATACATACACACACACACACACACACACACACACACAAACTAAATGTTAATCTGAACACTTGATCCTAATAGCATCTGTAAGTTTTGTGTCACTTGTTGGTTTAATGTTTTTATGATGATCTTTGGAATTAATAAAAGAGAAACAGACCACTGTATGGCGTTTCTTTTTTAATTGATGTTAAAGTTCAGGAATGTCTATAGTGAGTGATTCCATGATTAAGGAGCAATTCAGCCATAAAACTCTTAAAAATGCCACGTTTTAAACATTCAGTCTAAAAAACATGAATTTAATCACTGAAAGTAAGAGTAATAACGTTTTGTACTTCAGTAAAAGTTCACTAAAGTAACAGTACTTTTACTGAAGTACAAGTAAAGTTACCCGTTTAAAAATTTACTCAGAGTAAAAGGTACTGAGTTACTTTTTTTTTTTGGGAAAAAAATGGGATGGGTGGGATGGGGGATGGAACACACTTACATAATAAATCTGTTCCCTTTGTTGTGCTTGAAATCAAAGTGGTCGCTT
>JAQQZT010000002.1:27702306-27718306 GCA_030068275.1 Clarias platycephalus | reverse complement strand
ACATTGAGGTAAGAAACAACAACATACTGGTGTAATGGTTACGTGTCCGCATACTTTTGGCCACACTGTGCAAGCAAGACAGAGAGATAATGCATATGTTAATGCGTTGCTGCGGTATGACTGTGCAAACATGTGTCTGCATGAATTGTGTGTGAGTGGGTGTGTGCATCTGTGTTTGTGCATATGCACAAGTCAATGCATTATGTGTGTGTGTGTGTGTGTGTGTGTGTGTGTGTGTGTGTGTGTGTGTTGAGCTGTGTCTGCATGAGTAAATATTACCTTAAGTCTGTGCTATGTGAGCATCTGTGAGACAGTTGAGACACATGTACAGAGGCTACACACACACACACACACATGCGCAGATGTAAGAGACTGGAGATCATTAATCCTAATCATTAATCCTGAGCAGAGGCTGTACACCTGAGCAGGACTTTATTTACTCCTCTAATCCCGGCTTTTGTTTAAAAAAACTCTTAGGAAGGAATTATACTTTCACAGGAATGTGTCTGGGATTAGTCGTTTTGTTAACAGTGGGATTACTGCTGCAGGAAGCGGGGAGACAAAGTAATTAGCTACAACACACAGAAGAACAGGTCTCACTGCTATACACACACGCACGCACACACACACGCGTGTGCGCATGCACTGAGCTGTAGGGTTTCGTTTGAACAGTGCATCGAACACGCCTTGCTCTAGAGTACACATGCTAGGCTAATTACTTCTTTAACAGCACACAGTATTTGAATGCAGAGTCTTAAACGTTCAATGGGAGAACGTTTTTGAGTTCTTACATGTACAAATGATTAGATTAGATTAAATTAGATTAGATTCAACTTTATTGTCTTTGTGCAAGCTAAATATAAAGCTAATAAAATGCAATGGAAATACTGTGGAAAGGGTTGCAGAACATAATCAGATATGAGGGTTAAATCCACGGCCGTGTCACGAATCTGTTATGAAGGTGAAGATCCTCGTTTGGAAAACCTGCACGAAGTTTGTTTTAATTTGAATGGGATTCACTGTATATCATGTATACAATGTCACGGGGGGTGGGGAGTGGGGGCTGGGGTCTATCCCAGGAGACTTAGGGCATGGTGGGTGCCGATCCATTGCAGAGCACACACTTGCACACATTTTCACACACTACGAGCACACCAATTAGCTTAATCTGTCTTATAATGTCTTTTTTTGGACTGTGGGCGGAAACCAGAGTACCTGGAGGAAACCCACCAAGCACGCGGAGAACATGCAAACTCCATGCAAACAAACCCCGGCTAACCGTGGCGCCTGATAAGGGGTTCATGTCAGTCACTTTTTAGCCCCTCCCCTAAAGTGCTCCTTCTTAATCTTACTCTTAATCAGCAAGCGCACAGTGCCGCCGGATAATTCTCCCGTGACCATAAAGTCATTCTGTGTGTTCCAAAGAAACACAGTTTAAGCTAAATCACTAACACTAGAGGCGCTTTTCATGATGGATTCGACTTTTCAAATTTCCGACTTTACAGTACATAAGAAATTGAGTAGGTATTAATATTTTTATGTTAAGGAAAAGGATCGACGTCCTTATATAAGCTGACGTACACTATATGGACAAAAGTCCAAACCTGCAATGACAGTGTATCCAAATACGTACACTTCAATATGGAGTCGGCCCTCCTTCTGCAGCTATAACAGCTTCCACTCTTCTTGGAAAGCTGTCCACATAATTTTGGATTGTTTCTGTGGGAATTCGCTCCCATTCATTTTCCATAGAGCGTTTATGAGGTCAGGCGCTGATGTTGGACGAGAAGGCCTGGCTCACAATCGCCGTTCCAGTTCATCCCAAAGGTGCTCGATAGAGTTGAGATCAGGGCTCTGTGTTAGGGCCAGTCAAGTTCTTCCACACAATTTACATTTAGGCATTCGGCAGACGCCCTTATCCAAAGCGACTTACATTTTTATCTCATTATACATCCGAGCAGTTGAAGTTTAAGGGCCTCGCTCAAGGGCCCAACAGTGGTTACTGTGGGTTTTTTTGAACCTGGGATCTTCTGAACTGTAGTCCCATGCCTCAACCACTGAGCTACCCCTGACCCCAAAACTGACACCAAACTCATCAAACTATGTCTTTATACAGTAGTCCTTGCTTTGTGGGACTGGGACTACAGTCATGTCCAAGTTTGCATTACTTTCAGTACAGCCCGTGTATAATGTTTAAATGTCCTTTTTCCTATACAGTACAAAAAAATTAATAATTATTTGATTTCTTACATAAAGTGCTTCACACAATGGCAGTCACCACTCGTGGCTAATGCTAACCGTACTATAATTACATAATTTAGTTTTGTGTGAGGGATTCAACTCCACCCACTTAACCATTACACCTGATCTTCAGGTTTGCACAAAACTTAGTTGGATTTCTTTCAGTTAAAATGTTTTTAAAATTCTTTCGAATAGACAGTAATAGCTGGAGGTGTAGCTACTTTTTAATGCATCGATTAAGGTGAAACTAATTTAATTACCACAGCAGATGATTACACCTACAGGTACAGGTGTAGGTGAGGAATAAAACACTTGTGTTTGTGCTATTAGAGGAAAATAATCAACAGTGAAGTGGCAGAGTGGTTAGCACTGTCGCCCTGCACCTCCAGGGTTCGATTCCCGTCTTGGGTCTGTGTGCACGTGCATGAGTTTGCATGTTCTCCGGGTGGGTTTCCTCCCACAGTCCAAAAACATGCAGATTATGTAGGTTACGTGTGTGAGCATGTGTGCGATGTGATGGATTGGCACCCCGCCTCGAACCCTAAGTCTCCTAGGATAGGCGACCCTGTATAGACGACAGTATAGATAATGAGAGAGTGAGTGAGCACAACTCAGTGTTTGTTTGTTTTTTTTCACAGTAGGGCAATTAATAAAGAGGAAAAAATATCATTAAAGTATGTTGTCTATTTATAATTATAATTAATGTGAGATAGCTTCTGTTATCGCTTTACATTAAGTAGCCATAAATAGGCATTTTTATTCTTATTCTAAGGAACATATTAGAAACAGCATATTAATATAAACGTGCACTCCGAACTCTCCGAGCAGTCCGGGCTGCTGTTATAGAGAATGAATCTATGAATGAATGAATGAATGAATCTTATGGACACACTCATGCACACTTCGTATTTATGTTTCATTCTTGGATCATGCACACAAGTCACTCTAATAATAAGTCACTTTTCTTTATTTATACAAACATTTCCATATTTTCTATTGCACAGAATATTTTTTATTTGTACAGAAATATTTTTACTTTATTTTTACCTAGCTAAATTTTATTTTCTACTGTACTTCTTTTTTATTCATATTTATCTCTTATAAATAAGCTTTTACTTTTAAGGTCACTGGCGGTCGTATAAGCATTTCACTGCAGATCGTACTGTGTATGACTGT
The DNA here is from genome assembly GCA_030068275.1 of Clarias platycephalus. Classification (NCBI taxonomy): domain Eukaryota; kingdom Metazoa; phylum Chordata; class Actinopteri; order Siluriformes; family Clariidae; genus Clarias; species Clarias platycephalus. The sequence continues at coordinate 27,714,889 of JAQQZT010000002.1, read as the reverse complement.
GTATGTGACAAATAAAATTTTAATTTGAATCATCACATTCTGACCAATCAGAACCAAGAATTTAACAGCAATAAAAAAAACCAATAGGTTGGCAGGATCTTTCTGCGCTACATGAGCTGTAGCTGAGATTTGGACAAATAAAAACCACGATCTTTGAGGTGGGTTTAATCCGGATGTTTAGTCAGTTTTAAACCGTACGACCACACAAGCTTCATTATTTCTGTGAGATTAAAAAGGAAACACACACACACAGACACACACACAGCTCATTCATCACCATAATGATGTTTGTGTTTAGGGAGACCTCACAGTAAATTGGTGCTCTTCATAAACTCTGTGTTGAATCTTCAAAGTAGATCGGATAACACAACTTAACGACTTCATTCTTGGCAGGTTCATTTCACACACACACACACACACACACACACACATAATCCACTCGAAAGTACACGTTTTTGGTGGTTATGATCAAAGTCGCATCGCTCACAAAGCCCTTAAAGTGGCTACACGATGCTGAATGATGAAACGACAGATAATACGTTCGTTGTGGACGAGCCCGCTGAGTCAGAGTCGGTGCTTCATCAGAGGAAGTGATGCGTGTATGAGCAACGTCTACATGATGACATACTGATGGGAAACACAAACACTATAAAATAACATCAAAGCCTTGATCAGATTAATAGCTGGTTTCAATCGTGTGTCCTGAGTTTTGAAGATTTGTGAGGATTTGGGGTTAAATTTGCTAAATTCATATGAAGGCCAGTGTAGAATAATTCATCTGGGGGGTATTTGGAGTATATAAGGCTAGCTAGCATAATTACGAGAGGTGTTCGAATCAAACCGAGACTTTTAATTGTGCAGAATAACAGAACACCGTTATGAGAATAAAAGCTCCCTTTATTTCTCTATATAATCCTCTGCTACACTAATGCACTTATCCCATTTTTGCTCTAGTGCTTTAATACCATCAAGGTAGAACGTTTTCTCAGTACGCCAGACTTGCCTGATTCACATCTGAAACGCTGGCCTCCCAGGAACTCCTTTAATAGCCTAAACATGTTCATGCTGCTAAAAGTCTCATCACTGTACTGTCCTTAAAGTCGTCTGTAACTGTCGATCGCTTTTTTTTTTGTTTTTGTTTTCTTTGCCTTCATTCACCAGAAATTTCATCACAAGTCCCGGTTTGACTTGAACAGCCCTCGTATATAAAGTTTTCCGATACCAATTCTGAAGCTTTATAATGATTTCAAGACTAAAACATGTAATAAGCTAAACATAGCCTTCATATAAAAATCACTTTAAATTCAAGAACAATCAAAAAAGAAATTAAAAATCATTCCTAGCATAAAATCCAATCATTCCAGATGTAATATATTCATTCTCACTTTTAAAGCACAGTGTTTTCCATATGGTTTATACAGGATCAGATCACATTCTTAGAAAACGTGCAAGATGTCTTCATACTTATAGATTAATATTGTCATCAGTCTGCTTTAGATTTTTTAAATTTTTTAATTGATTTGAATTTTCAGCTAATAATATCGGACTAAATGAGTTATTGGAGAATTGGATATAAATTTTTATGCTTATGCACTAATATATTTTATAGGCATTACTGTCCACTTTATTAGGAACACTTGCTCTTTTTTTTTATTATTTTTTTTATCTAATCGTCAAATCACGTGGCAGCGACACGGTGCATCGGATCATGCGGATACATACAGTACAGGGCTTCAGTTAACGTTCACATCGAAACGGGCTGAATGATGGGAAAAATGTGATCTCTGTGACTTTATGGTTGTTTATGCAAGGTTGGATGGTTTGAGTACTTATTCCAGAAACTGCTGATGTCCTGGAATTTTTACCAACAACACAAAATGGTGCAAAAAAAAAAAAAAAACATACTGAGTAAGTGAGTGACAGTAGTTTTTGATAAGGGATATTAAAGGAATATTAAATGGTCAGGTTGGTTTGAGCTACGAGAATGTATACAGTACTGTATATATGTATGTAATATAATCACTCTTTGCAACCGTGAAGAGCAGAAAAGCATCTCAGCATTGCACAAGACATCAGACTGTAAGGTGGAGGAGCTACAACAGCAGAAGGTCACATCAGGTTCCTCAGGAATCTGGTGCTATCATGAATGCAGACTCGCCCAAACCACATGTGTACCCGTGAGTGGCACCAGATCCCTGTTCTTGACTGACAGGAGATGAACCTGACGTGACCTTCTGCTGTTGCGCCCCATCCACCTTAAAGTTTACCTGAAGCTCTCGCCCTTGTCTCTGCATGACTTTTTTTTTTTTTTTTTCTTGTTCCCACGTGATCGTCTGATTAGATAACTGTGCGAACGTGCAGGTGCACACCGCGTACAGGTGGAATAACGCTTACGACTCGATGTTGTGACTTGGCGAGCTGCCGTGCGACTCCGATGCTGATCTTAATTTGTTTGTCAGAAGGCGTGACGAGAAAATGAGAAGGCATTAAGGGGATTAAAGATGTCGTGCTGTGTCGCATTCCTGAGCGTCTGCAACCGAGGTCATATTCTCCGCGTTCGGGAAAACCTGCACAAAGGTGCTCCTTCGCAGTGTTAATTCATTACGCATCACTTCCTGTCTCGCTGCTTTCGTAGGCAAGGATTAAAACAAAGGGTTCTACCAGACACTACAGACACAACACAGAAAACACGACTCTGGGTTTCGCTCTGAATGTCATTTTTTATTCCACAAAGTGACAAATAGACATCTCGCACAGACGTCCTGTGCAGTCGTTTTGTGTGTGTGTGTGTTTTTTTTTCTACAATAATAAATAAGCCTAATTCATTGACTCAGACATCACGAGAGTCTTCACCATGTCTCTCTCTCTCTCTCTGTAGATCATACACACACAGGAAACAGTGAGTTACACATCAGCCTATTAGAACTAAGCTCTAAGGACACTGGACATGATCTTACTCTCGTTAGTTAATTAGCTATTTGGCAGGTAGCACAAAAGTAACTGTGGTTTCACTGGGAGGTGAGCGGTGTTAGCGGTTTAACAGTACACACATATATACACGGTACACATTTCACATGGGATTCTCTCGTGTCGTCGGATAATAGCGTGTACAAACCATCCGTTTTCCTGCAGGAGCGTTTCAGGAACTGGGAACATTTTCCATTAAACATTCGTGATCTTGACACCAGAGGAACCAGCGTCCTGGGTCAGAGTTTCCAGGATGTTTGAAGAGCAACGAGTGATGTACAGTAAGCGATTAGATCACAGGGGGGTTGGGGGTAAACAGCAACGTTTCTACACTGCTTTTGATAAAAAAAATTAAATTAAATAAAAACATTAACCAGGTCATACGGAAAAGCTCCGATTGGGTTTTTAAATTATTTTTCAATTTTCAAAAATCATTGTAACTTTGATTTTAAGTTTGCACTTAAGATGGTTGCCAATTCTTCTATAATCCTACAGGTGGCGTGCTCTAACCTGTTCACACTTTGGCATTCAGCCTGCATCCTGTGTTGCATCTTAAAAAATTATATTGAATTGGGATAATTATAAAATCGCGATAGTTGTAGAATCGCAATACAGGTGGAATCAGAACCAAGGTATCGTGATGACATCGTATCGGCCGATCCCCAGTGAATCAAATCCCTACTGTTTAGGAAACTTTTCTGTACCTCCCGGTCAAAGCAGATGCAAAGCTACACTAACATCACTGTTGTATTCCCAACACCCCCCGAAAGCAAAGCAAGATCACTTTACATGCTTGTTACTTTACATGTTTACATAACAGTGTTTATCATCCTGTTTAGCTACAACTGATTAAATCAGAGGTGTTTTGGCATGAAAAAAGCTACATCCGTGTCGACATCTTCAAGAGCTTCAATCTAAGCACTGGATTGCTGTTTCATGGTTACTTTAGTGTGTTAATACAGTGAAACGGGAACTCGTCTGGGAACCGTGTAGTCCTGAAAAAAGTGTCTCATTTCCCCTGTGTAGTGCACCTACAGTATATAGGGAGTAGGGAATCAGCCATGGTTACATTTCTCCCCTGAGCACCAACTGATCAGTAGTGATGGGTAAGACAACTGAATCGGTTCTTTCAAATAAATCCGTTTAAGTGAATCGACCTACATGCTTCTGATTTGTCTAATGTTTATTACAGTATATAGTTAGCAGTCTGTTGGATAGTATTTCAGTTAAGCGCTAGTATAAATAATACAATAGTATTAGAAAGCACTACATTGTAGTATACGCTAGAATTTCAGCCTCTAGATTGAAAATGTTACTTTTAATGTAACTGTCTATAGAAGCGGTGTTAGTGTATACAGTATGATATGTAGTGTATACGCGTATTTCATAATTTTCCAATTCAGTTTAATTCCTTAAACTTTTTAAATCTTATATAGTTCAGTTTCCAGCTACACAGATTTTCACACACATTTCATAATGATTACCCTCATTTTCTTTTGATTCTGGAAAGCTGCTTTGCAACAATGCCCATTATTAAAAGTAATATATAAATTGAATCGAATCATGTGTAATTCTCTCAATCATTACCTTTATAGCCTGGCAAAATCATCATCATCAGCAGTAGAAGCATTATTATTATTATTATTATTATTATCTGCTGATGATGACTTTGATGTAATTTCTTTGATGTAACTTTGATGTTTTCATGATGCCTTCATGAATGTGCATGTTCAACCTCTATGAAATTGTCTCAAACTTTAAGTAGTCTAGATCGATACCTGTCAATTTGAGGTCTGTGTTTAATTGATTGATTGATTGATTTTTATGGAAATCTACCGTCATTAACATCATCACAGTTAACCTATGAATAAAGTCACCTGAAATATAATAACTATTTAAGCTACTAAAACTAGGTTCTTTTAGGATAAACATGGACTTTTGTACGTTCTTTGATCTGCTGTGCTGTACATTTTGGAATAACAATCCTAATTGTGCTATAATGTTACCCGGTCTAACTCAAACTCGGAGTACGTGTTTAACAACTACATTGCTTTGCTTCTTTGAATAAAACTGCAGGTGAATTTCATGTTTCATGACAGGTAACGTCTTCGACTTTGTAGAGTTCATCTAAGCCCTTGAGTCAGAAGCAGATATCAGTATTGGTTATTAAGAAGATCTACTGTAACTCCAAAGCAACTCCTACACGCTTGGCGCCCATGCACGAGAGATTCCCTCACCTTCTAAACATGTTTATTACCCTAACCTAACTTTTTTGTTTTTGATTTGTTTAATTTTCTAAAAAAAAAAAAAAAAGAACCGACTCTTTGATGACACACTCCTACCCATCAGTACTGTTCATCCGGAATCTGAGACCCGTTCTACCTCACTCCTCACTGGGCCTCCTGCCCCTGGACTCTTGTCCTTCTCCTCCGCCTCAGCGCTCAAACCAGTGACTCACACACTGCTGCGTTATCCGAGTCCTGGCTGTGCATAGAGCTCAGTCCAGTGTCCGAGTCATCATCGTTGCCACTCGGGTTAGACTTCGAAAGTCCCCGCGCCCTCTCCACCCAGCAGTCACTGTGATCCACAGAAGGAGGATGAGGAGGAGGAGGCGGTGGTGGTGGTGATGATACTGGAAGTGGAGGCTGCGCGTCGTCCGTGAACACAGCGTCTCCGTCTCCTGCGTCTTCATCGCACGAGTCCACTCTGTCCAGTAAGTCCCTCAGCTCGTGTTCTCTGGCCTCCCGCAGTGCCAGGCTCGCCTCCAGCTCGCTCTGCACCGCCTCCAGGTCGCTGTTCAAACGCAGCCCGATGTACGAGCTCGTGTCCAGCTGCGTCCTGATCCTCTCCTCATGCAGACGCGCGTCTTTCTCCGGCGCTGCGCTCTCTTCCTCCTCTTCCTCCTCCTCCTCCTCTTTCTCCTCCTCGGCGTCTCCTTCTCGGCGCCGCATAATCCACCGCATATCGAGCTCCTCCTGGATTTGCCCGGTGAGTCTCTCCACGAGCGCGTAATGCTCGGTGAGCTGCTCCTGCAGCCGGATCACTTGGTCGCACCGCGCCATCGCGTCCGCGTCCATCGGGTCCGGTGGCGCGCTCCCGCTCCCGCTCTCGCTCTCGCTGTCCACCAGGTAAGTGTCCTGCACGTAGTTGATGCCGTGTCGCCTCATGCGGTCCGAGTGCACCCTGGCTTCGTGCGTCTCGATCTCGCCGTCCAGCTCCCGGATGCGCTGCGTCTGCTGGCGGATGGTGTGGTCCTGAGAGAGCACGAGGTGCACCAGGGTCTCCATCCTCTCCGCGTGCTCCTCCGTGCACGGCTCCTCTTTCGTCCTGGTCTTGATCTTTTCCAGCTTACGGAACGCCTTCCGGACCACGCGGCGCCGCTTCTCCTCTGATGGCGCGGCGGCCACCGGCGGCACCGGGTCGCATTGCTCCCTGCTGGCGACGACGCGCGCCTCGGCGCTGCGCGGCCCGCTCCCCGGTAACGACGCGTCGCTCCGGACCAGCACGAAGCGCACGTTGTCCTGCTCGCGGCCCCACGCCGTCCACAGCCGCAGGATTTTCGTCCGGTTCGGCAGCACGCGCTCGAACCCGCGCCATTTCTCCACGAGGCAGTAGGAGTGCGCGGAGCGCGCGACCGCCGGAGAGCTCCGCTCCTCCAGCAGCACGCGCACCACATCCGCGCAGCTCGTGCGCCTCGTCACCCCCGACACCAGCTTCTCCTCCCGGCAGACCCACACCGAGATCTTACCCTCCTCCATGCCCGAGCCACACACTCAGCTCTCACTTCCACACCATCGTCCTAAATCCATTGGTTTGGAAAATCCCAAATAACATTCCAAAGTGTGTGTGTGTGTGTTTATCTCCACTGCGTCCTGCGTCCTGCCATCCTGCGCCTTGCCACTAACACTGAAGCTCTGCCTTAACCCACACTCTCTTACACGCGCACATCTAGGTCACGTGACACAACATCTCCCTCTCTCTCTCTCTCTCACACACACACACACACACACACCCACACACCCATCACTAAGCTCACTCACCGACTCCAACCACAACCTGTTCAAGTTTTTTTTATAGGAAACACGTCAGCACACGTTCATCATCCTGCCACTCTCACTTTTTTTTTTAAGAAAGACGTATGACGTCACAGTGTGTCAGGGCTTCCCCAGAGTACATTACTGCTATACTGATTTAATGATGATCTGATACTATTTGCTGTAATTGTGTGTTATTAGTTAGCTTGTGATTGTGTATTGCATATGTAATGTCTTGTAGACTTCTAACTTTCTGTATAAAGTCTAAAGCTGAGCAACTTGTTCAAGCACAAACCATTATACTGAATTTATAGCAATAAAAAACAAACAAACAAACAAACATCAAACTGCTATTAAAACTTTGCTAAAATGCTTACTGTTTGAAATACACTGATAAAGCGTTTGGGTTTGGTGAAAAATTCATCTATTAAAAACTTATTACATAAAAACTAATAAAACTAATGTTTTTATTTTAAAATGTTTTTTGTTATCCCTAAACACTAATAATTACTATTACTAATTTGTAGAATTACTGCACAGTCTCTTTTGTTTACTCTTTTTATTTTTGCACACACATGAGATTCCTCAATGACCATACATAAAACTAAATTTATTTTTAACCTTTAATTCTAAATTATATTGTTACATTTATGAGCTAAACAGGTGAAAAAAAATACATCATTTATAAAATAAAGAAAATATTTATTTAAAGAAATATATAACATGGCTAACAATTTAATTTCTCCTCCTTTGTCTCCTCCTACTACTAATAATAATTTAAAAAAAAAAGTTTATTATGGCTCTGTTTTGAATGCTTATAATGCAAAATGGATCCACTCAAAATTTTCCTTAAAACCTTTAATCAGTTTTTATGCAACTCTATATAGTATTTGTTTATTGATTGATTGATTGATTGATTGATCGATTGATATAGTCTGGATCGGTTTTTGTTTGTTTGTTTGTTTGTTTTAATAGTTTGTAAATTCCACAAGCAAAACAAATGCACAGAACAGCAATTTAGTCATATGTTAAGCGACAAATTATTATTGATATTAATGTTAAGTTAAATTATTTAATCATTTAATAATGGCCAATATCTTAGGAATTCATCTGAAGATTTATTGAATTCACATTTGCATAACACAAACCCAGGTTTAAACATAGATTCATGATATTTACATCATATTATGCACATATGCAACAGCTGATAGAAGATATTTTTCTTTTTTATTACACCACAGCACCATCTTGTGGTGAAAAGCAGGTACTGTATTACTGTCTGATGTTGGCTATATGAAAAATAGATATCATTTTTTTGAGGGCATTTCTAAGAGACGTTATATGCATTGTGCTATATTTTTGCAAATATACTGTCAACGACAATGTTAAATAAAATAGTAATGATAAATGTGTATATTATTAATAGTGAATAAAAAATGACCCAAATTTTTCCTTATTTTTTAAAGGATACTAAATGTTTACATCAGATTTGCAATTATTTACAAAAAAATACTAAAATTATATCGCAAGATCTCAGGAAAGCATATTGTGGCATACTTTATCACGATATACTATCTAATAACGATATACGCTGTCTGGACAAAGTTTTTTAATTATTATTTTTTTGTTTGTTTGTTTGTTTATTGCTGTACAGCAAAGGCAGGTTTTTATCATTATGTGCATTCTGGCTTCATACAGCAGCCTTGCTGTATTTTCTGTAGTGTAAAGTTACTGTTTTAATGTTTCAGTAGTTTAAAGTTTGCCCTGAAACAATGTGATATACATCTTTACATTCACCTGTACAATGCAGACAGTTCAGCTGCCTGACTAACAAAAGAAAATCATACATTTCAAGCATTAAAAAAATACAATAAAGGCAAAATGTTGCTAAATGGAAACTTAGAATCTCTTTACAGCTGTACAGTTTCCATACAGCAGGGGCTCTCATACTTTGTGTACAGTTTTGCCCTTAAAAATCCACACATCTGGACATCATAGATTTATTTCATGAACATTTGAAAGAGTAATAACCATGAGAATAGATAATACTTTAATATTGAAGGTAGTAACATATTTCATGTATACTTTACTTGAGAAGTTTTATTAGAGGATACTGTTTACCTTTACTCCACCACATCATACAGTAAATATATGTACTTAACTAAATTTCTGCATGGCGTTGTGTTACTGAAGTAAAAAGGCAAGTACTTCTGTACTGTACGTTTACTCAAGTACACAAGTAAGGGGCCGGACTTCTACTTTTACTTGAGTAACGTTTGTCCTACCTAATCTCTACTTTTACTCAACTACAGGATTTCTGTACTTTGCCTACCTTTAATGGTTGAGTTTTCTTCACCACTTAAAAGAAATAAGAAAAACTAAGAAAAGATGCTCAGACCTTTGCCTAGGTTCCACAGACTCCGTTTTAAGATGTAAGACTTTAAACATTTACAACTGGGATATTTTGAAAATGTGGAAATTTTATTTGCTGATTTTGTACTCGTTTGCTATTGAGGCAATAAATAAATAAATTAATTATTTAAAAATAATAACAAAATGTCAAAAAAAAAATGTCGTAGTATGTAAAAAGTGCTGCTTGATCAAGTTTACTCATGATGGTGAGTCAAATGGAAACTTTATTTTTTAAACCTTATGCTGTTTGTTGTAAATTTAAATGACAAACTTTATCTACAAACTCTATTTTATTTATAGAAAGCATTTCAGGACAAAACAAATGTCTGAACAAAAACAATCTCATTTCTAAACTAACCTTTGTGTAACACTTTTTCATTTCAGTTGAATTGAATTTTCGCTCAGTGACATTCTCTGGACGAGAAACTGAATCAATTCACATTGTTTTTTCAGGCTGATGATCTCAGCATTAATGTTACAATCCCAAATCTATTACAATTACAAAGTAGTTTATCTTTGATTTTCCTCTGAATGACATTTTACAAAAGAAGTTTAAATCATTTAACATTTTGTTCTGCTGCTTTGTGCCAAGGAAGATCTCAGTGAATGTTAAAGCTCATTTTAAAATTATTTATAAGCATAAACTGTTTATTCAGGCTTTTTTTTTTTTTTTCTGTATTAACATTACTTGTATTAAAATGCACATGGGTGTTTCATGTTTATGAAAATATGATAACATAAAGAAAGGTAGAGAAAGATCTTTTAATGAGAGAGAAAAAATCTTTTAATGTCCAAAACCAGTTAAAATGTTATTTCTAATATTGACAACCAAAAATGTAGAAAATATGATTTATGAATATAACAGTTATGTGATGGTGTTTGAGAGAGAGCTTGTGTAGCAGGAACTCACACTTTGAGCCCTGACTGATTATATTAACTTTGAGCTGTTTATATTAAAGCTCAAATCAAATAAAGCCGATCTGATCTGATACCTCATGGGTTACAGGTCCCAGGTTCCCAAGCCTGATCCTGGGATCCCCCTCATCCCCACCCATGACGTCAGTGTGGGTTTGTGCAAGTCTAAAATGTCCAGGACAGAGAGGATTCAGAAAAAGAAAAGAAAAAAACAGTACTCAAAATGATCACTAGGGGGTGCTTCTTCCATTTCATTTCTAAGGGTTAATTAGCCGCAGTAAAGGTTTAAACGTACTCTCACCTTGGGAACACCACTTAGCCTAATCTGCATGTCTTTGGAAGAAGCCCACCAAGCACCAGGAGAACATGCAAACTCCTGAACACAGACCCGAGGTGGGAATCGAACCTGGGGCCTGGAGGTTCAGGCCGACAGTGCTTACCACCGAGCCAAGATTTAAACACACTTTTATATTTCTCTCTCTCTCTTTCATGTAATATGTTTTGTGATTTATATCTGTAAAACACTTTAGGTTCAAAATTACTGTATGTATGAAATGTAATTTTGTATTACACTTTATTTATTCCTTGTAGATGAACAATATGGTGAAAATTCAGTCTGATTGCAAAAACACTAGAAAACATGCTGTATGAAGTAAAATCATTAAATTCTCTCATAAACACCACTCGGCCTTTGTGTCATTTGGGATCCCAATAACCTTTACATTTTATTTATTAAAAGCAGCTGAATAACTAAGCAGCTTACATTTCTGTTTATGCATGTACTGCAGTTTCGTCTGTACTACAGTTTCTACTTTTAGTGTCTAATTGATTTCCTTAAAAATAAAAATCACTGGATCAAGGATGAGACTAATGCTCGTTATCCCTAACAACGTTTATTTGTCTTTAATTCTACATCGTTTCCTTCCTTCTCTTCTCAGAGCCTCACCCCAGTGACACACGGAAATGATGTGACCGAAGGAGATAAGCTTCGGGAGAAATCAAGGCCGAACGGATATGTGAGTATGAGCTCCCTCACCGAAGCATCACGACGACGAACACTTACTGATGGAACGATTTGGACGGTGTAAAATATTTGTATACAGACGACCCACTGTAATTATACAGCAAATAAATATCACTTAAAACATGATTGTGCATGCGCACCAAAGATGTTAATTAATAATCATTAATTATGTGATGTAATTGGTGTTAATTAAACCGATAATTGTTTTGCATAATATTTCTCTAGCGCACATAGCTACAGTTGTACAGCACTGTACACCACAAGAGGGCGCACTTGCAGCTCAGGTGATGTACAGTATTAGACACTGTAATTTTTTTTGTGTGTGTTTCAGGACTTGAGCAGGAATCACCTGTGGGGTGAAGACACAGACTCTGTGTATGTGTGTGTGTAACTCAAAGATAAAGGTGATAAAGTGTGTATTGCGGCGATTACAGAAGGTCTGAGAGTGACTGGTCACATGATCCAAACAGGCCAATCAGCTCATCACCTTCATATAACACTTAAAAATCCGGAACCGTGTAATTCACGTGTTGAGTTAAAGAGAAATTTAGGATTAATGGATGATTAATGGATGAGGCTCAGATAACTGAAGCAGGTTAAAAGTCTGGTTCTGGTTCTGTAGTGAATCTATCAATCATTTATGGTTGCGCTGATATTGGACCAGGTTTTAGACTGGATTCAGGATATTTGCTGATCCAGTCCTCTGATACATGTTTTATGATGATGATGATGATGATGATGATGATGGACAGCAGACATGCAAAATGACACTTTTTTCTCCCACAAACACACTTTTTCTTTCTCTTTCTCACAAACACACTTCTCTCGCATACACTCTCCCTCACTCACACACACTTTTTTCTACCACAAACACACTTTCTCTTGCACAAACAGTATACACACACTTTTTCTTTCTCACTCTTTTTCTCTCTCTCTCTCTCACACACACACTTTCTCTAACAGACAAACACGTTCTCTTGCATATATACACACTTTTTCTTTCTCTCTCACACACTTTTTTTCTGTCGCAAACACTTTTTTTTCTCTCACACACACAAACACACTTTCTGTTGCACATACACACATTTTTTTCTCTCACACACTCTCTCAAACACACACACACACTCTCTCTCTCTCACACACACACACGCAAACACATTCTCTCTCTCTCTCACACACACACACACACACACACACACACACACACACACACACACACACACACACACAC
>JAQQZT010000002.1:27598135-27630164 GCA_030068275.1 Clarias platycephalus | reverse complement strand
TTGTTCGTCAACGTGTTTCCAAACAAATGTTTGTTCGTCAACGTGTTTCCAAACAAATGTTTGTTCGTCAACGTGTTTCCAAACAAATGTTTGTTCGTCAACGTGTTTCCAAACAAGTTTGTTTGTGAACGTTGTGTTTCAAAACAAATGTTTGTTTGTGAACGTTGTGTTTCAAAAAAATGTTTGTTTGAGAATGCTGTTGTGTTTCAAAAAAATGTTTGTTTGTAAACGTGTTTCAAAAAAATTGTTTGAGAATGCTGTTGTGTTTTAAAAAAAAATGTTTGTTCGTAAACGTTGTTGTATTTCAAACAAATGTTTGTTTGTAAATGTTGTGTTTCAAAAAATTTTTTGTTTGAGAATACTGTTGTGTTTCAAAAAAATGTTTGTTCGTAAACGTTGTGTTTCAAAAAAATGTTCGTAAACGTTGTTGTTAAAAAAAAAAGTTTGTTCATAAACGTTGTTGTGTTTTAAAAAAATGTTTGTAAAACGTTGTTGGGTTTCAAAAAAATGTTTGTTCGTAAACGTTGTGTTTTTAAAAAAATTGTGTTTCATAAATGTTGGGCTTCAACGAACGTTTTTGCGTTTTAAAAAATGTTTTGGGTTTCAAAAAAACTTTTTTTGCATTCCAGTGTTTTTAAGAAACTTTCAACGAATTCTGGGTTTTTTGAAACGGAAACGTTTTTTTTGTTTCGAGAAATGTTGGGTTTTGTGACCCGTTGTGTCAACTCGGAGGGAAAGCGCTATCCATCCCTTCTGCTTGCGTGAGATTACAGACGCCTGTGAATGGTCAGTGTCGCTATGATTAATGTGGGAGTGAAAGCATGGCATCCCTCCCTCCAGGACAGTGTCACCAATCTGCTCTTAAGACTCTCAGCTATGAATAGTTACTCACGAGTCTCAGTAATGGTGAATATTTATTGACTGAATGAGAGGTCTGGGTTTACCCTCTGCCCTGGGTTTGGGTCTCTCCAGCCCTCCATCCTGCATCAGCTCGAAGGCGAAGGATACGTTATGGACCTGGAAAAGAGACACAGACCCAGATCACTCACAAAAAAAAGTTTAAGTCAGTGAGACTGGGTCAATCAAATCAATCACAACTTTAATAGTCTGGTTAGTAAAAATGACACGACAGTAAATTTCTATTAAAAAGCCATTTTCCTCCTGTAAATCTCTGCGTGCCTTTAGGCTTGTTTATTTCCACTGGATTCCTCTCTTGACTTGTCCTTTAAAATGCGCTCTCCAGCTGTCTCACATTCTCTCCGTCTCCAGCTGGACGCTAATCTCCGTGTCACTCTTCCATTTGCTGTGCAGAGGCAGATTAGAGCCGTGCCCTGCTGCTCGGTGCGCTCTTGGCGCGGCGTGCTGGATGTGAACCCGGACATGCTGGCACTGAGGCCGGGCCTCGGGACAGCACCGTGTCCCAGAGAGAGAGAGAGAGAGAGAGAGAGAGATGCAACACTGCACCGCATCATCCGTTCATACGCACGTAATCCATCGTCATAGGTTACAGAAGTTACAAAAATAAAACTAGAAAGGTACAACACAATAAGAAGAACGCCCACAACACTCCATATAAGGCAGAGCTGACAAGAATGAAATGGTAATTTCTAGTTTGTTCTGAAAAATGGCTTTTTTTTACTGGTGGCTGGTCATATTCTAACTTATTAGCAACAAACAAATATAAATGTGGTCTAGACTCAATGTATGTACTGAAATGTAGTTACACAAATTCACACCTTTTGCTCAAAGTTTTCAGGAGTGAGGAAGAAATTGTAGAGCGCTATGAAGTATCCCTCCAGGAGTCCCATCAGAAGCACCAGGTACACTCCATCTGCAAACTGAATACACAAACACACACATATATTTTATATATATAGGTAGTCCCCGACTTACGAACGAGTTCCGTTCCGGGAGCACGTTCGTAAATCCGATTTGTTCTTAAGTCCGACAAAGTGAGTCTTATACGCCTTTAACAAGCATATACAATAGAATTCTTGTATTGTCTTCATGGACAAGTCACTAAGATAAACGAATCGGTGTCTGAATCATTTCGATTGTGCTTAGTGTAAAAGAGTGAATATTGAAACAGTGAGTGTGTGTGTGAGATGACTTCTGCGTAGTCTGATCTCAGTACCTGCGTGTCCAGCTCGGCCACCTCCAGGTTCAGCTTGTTCAGGTGTTTGTTGACGAACGTGATGAGAGTCTGTACAGAAATCAGCTCAGTGAAATCAGAATGGGTTTCTGGGCATCGATTTACAAAAGGAACGTGTGTGATGGTTTACCTTCTTCACCACGCTGAGTTTGTCAGGGGCGTGATCGAACAGAGTGTCGAACGCGTCGCGCTCTACAGAGAGAGAGAGAGAGAGAGAGAGAGAAGTTTATTTTGAAGAAACACCTACGTATATATAGAGGGAGATAGGACTGCAACTATACTCAGTGTTAGATGCTGTACTGACAATTTACAGAAGTAAAAGTACAAATAAACAGGCAAAATGTATTCGAGTAAAAGTTAAAGCATCCCTTTGATCTTTCTACTTAAGTAATAACTAAAATATAGTACTTGTTTGTAAAAATACTAAAGCAGCAGGATAATATTGCAGCAAGTGTGCGTTTGTTTATTTTGTTCTTTGATCCAAAACACAGTATTAATGCTGATTTTTTCTTCTTCTTATGTTATACATATAATATAGAAAATGTGTGCGGCCAAAGAAGCTACTTCTGAAGTTTATGCAACATGGAAGTGACCGATCTTGCTTCCCTAAAAAATTTCAAGTTGCTAACTTCAGCCATTTTTGGAAAGATGATTTTATATATGCCTCAAAAATGGCCATTTTTCTGCGTTATACTGTCTCGCTTTAAACAGCAAATTTAAATGCAAGTTATTCATATTTCTCTGCGAGTATTGATACTAAAATTGGTGTAAGCTTCTAGAAGAATAAGACCTGTGAAAATTGTTGCTTAGATTAAAGGATTTTGTGCACAATTAAGGATTTCTCCCCCCAAACAAATCTGTAGTGTCCGTAACCGTGTCAAATTCATGTTGCAATATCTTAACAATTTTGCATTTTACACTTATAATACACTTTTTTAGGTTTGTGTCTTTTCATGTGAAATATAAATCGGCCAAGTTTCATCTGAATGACAGGTAAGATTGTTGAAAGATTTGAATTCATAAAGGTAACAGTCACTACACCTACAGTAGGTTTTGCTTTATGTTTTGAGCGACAGAATTCCTTTACAGAATTTCCTTTTTTAAATAATTAGCTGTACAGCACTTTGGTCAGCTTCAGCTTTCAAACATGATTAAAAAAAAAAAGATATGACATGTAAAAAATACACAGCATTTCGAGATTTGTTAAATACCTCAGTAGTTTTTATATTTCAAATCCTGCAGGAAGAATATAGCTGCTTAAGACAGATCTGACAGCAGACATTAGTGCTATTTAATTAAGAAAATCACCATGCTTAAAAGAAAAAAAAAACTACTTACTTAGCATTAATCAGCTAATGCTTACTTGTAGAAATTTAACAATGCAAAAAAAGTGACTGAAATCATTCAAGTTTATAAATACACATTAAACGTACCGTGTCTGCCGGATAACGCCCTGTAAGGAAGTAAAAAATGAGGAGAATAAAATCATAATAAAGCACAAAAATTTTAAAAATATATACTTCTTGAAAAGCTAAAAAAAAAAATTATAAATTATTTCTAAAAATTATTTTTAGAAGGAATATTTTTAGCTATAGTGTAAGTGATTAGTTGTTGATTAGTTTCCTATAACAGTACAAACAAAAGTGTTTAATTCCATATTTAATGTAACATGACTAAGTGACTTTAGTCACAATTTGTTGATCAGTGTGTGTAGAAACCTCTTCCAATCACCTCACCCCAAAACACACACACTCTGAAGGATGAGGATGGCATTAAAGTGTGCGATAACACAGGCGTAGTGAAGCTGAAAGACTCACTCTGTGTTGCCCGTGATTTCCTCTTGAATCTGACGAGACTGCAGGATTCCCTCCCGTTTCTGACAGGAAAAACACACACACGCACACACTCATTACTGAATGAAGCACTGAGGTTAGACAGGAAACATCTGGACCGTCTCATAAACGTGTCACCCTGTGGACGACACCCGGTCACTCGGGCAGAAATAAACATGAAATAAAAAGTTACAGACTAGAAGTAGAACTAGAACTCGTCATGTACACAATAAAACACACTGTGTCCGTTACGCAAGTTCACTAACAACGTATAGATCGTTTACTGCAACTGATGAGAAATGATTGCGCTCAGGAGGTCACATCCTGCTTGACACGGCCGAAAAGGCGGAGCTGGGACAGGACACGTGTCTCTCTAGCCAGAGACACGGACACAAGAGTAAAAAAGTTGGCACGTGATGTGAGTAATGTTTATAATGTTAGCCGTCTATGAGGTGTGACTCAACCATATGATGTGGTGTACTGCAGTGTCCACATAGTGTCGCAGACACTCGGACTGTTTAAGGTCCCATATGTTACGATTTCTTTAACGACCTAATACACGCATCAGAGCTCTTGCAAAGAGTTTTGGATAACTACAGGTGAAATACTGTAGCTGAAATATTCCTTATTTTCTTTTTACTTAACATTGCACTAGTAATCCCTGGTCAGTTCTCACATTTACACCCTGTGTAAACTGACTGCACACTGTATATCTTACATATAATCACATCTACACCCTGTGTGTGTGTGTGTGTGTGTGTGTGTTACTGTCTCTACTGCTGCCTAACATCTGGAATTTCCCTCGGGATCAAGAAAGAAAAAAAGACAGAAAGTCAGTAAGTAAGTCAGTCAGTAAACAAGTAAGTCAGTAAGTAAGTCAGTAAGTGAGTAAGTAAGTCAGTCAGTAAGCTAATCAGTAAGTCAGTACGTAAATCAGTACGTAAGTCAGTAAGTACGTAGGTCAGTCAGTTAATCAGTAAGTGAGTCAATATGTAAGTCAGTATGTAAGTAAGTCAGGATGTAAGCAAGTCATTAAGCAAGTACAGTAGGTTAGTCAATCAGTAATTAAGTCAGTAATTAAGTAATTCAGTAGGTAAGTCAGTATGTAAGTCAGTCAGGATGTCAGTATGTAAGTTAGTCGGTAAGCAAGTAGGTCAGTCAATCAGTAAGTAAGTCAGTAATTAAGTCAGTAAGTGAGTAAGTCAGTAGGTAAGTCAATATGTAAGTAAGTATGTAAGTCAGTCAGGATGTCAGTATGTAAGTTAGTCGGTAAGCAAGTAGGTCAGTCAATCAGTAAGTAAGTCAGTAATTAAGTCAGTAAGTGAGTAAGTCAGTATGTAAGTTAGTCGGTAAGCAAGTAGGTAAGTCAATCAGTAAGCAAGTCAGTAATTAAGTGAGTAAGTCAGTACGTAAGTCAATATGTAAGTATGTCAATAAGTAAGTCAGCACGCCAGTCCGCGAGTACGTCAGTCCGCGAGTCAGTAAGTAAGTGGGTCAATCAGTAAGTCAGTCAGTATGAAAGTCGGTAATTAAGTCAGTAAGTCAGTCAGTCAGTCAGTATCTATCTATAATGTTGCCAGATTCAATAAAATGGCGCAGATATCCCA
This sequence comes from Clarias platycephalus, assembly GCA_030068275.1. Classification (NCBI taxonomy): domain Eukaryota; kingdom Metazoa; phylum Chordata; class Actinopteri; order Siluriformes; family Clariidae; genus Clarias; species Clarias platycephalus. The sequence continues at coordinate 27,624,573 of JAQQZT010000002.1, read as the reverse complement.
CACTGTCTCAAGGTTGCGTACCTGAACCACCACCACCTGAATGGAGACGTGCTCGGGGAGGCGGATCGGAGCTCTGAAGTGCTGAGACAGCGCCACCAGGAGGTGCAGGATGGCCACCATGCTCTTAGCATGAACAGCTAAAAACATCAACAGAGAACATAGCCTTTACTAGATCACTCTCAGCTATAGCTTTAGTACCGTGTGCTCAGAGCGATCGTCTTCACTCACTGCCAGGACGTTCCCACAAACTTACAGTCGACGTTCCACTTGGTGTTCCTGCTCGGGACTTTGAGAACCTCGTTGATGCGCTCGAGGACCGTCTGGAGCTTCTGCTTCTGAGCGATCTCTGACTGCGTCACCTCCGCCACGTTCAGCTTCTCTCCCTCCAGCTTCTCTGCAGGACCAGATACAGATGATGAAGAACGAGGAGGACAGAGAGATCGAAATAAGAAAACGTGTGTGAGAAGAGTGACTGTGAGGAATTATTGAAGCTTAAACTTATACTAACAGTCGGAGAGAAATCAAACATTTTACAAAAGTCGATTAATTCTACGTAAAAAAAAAAAAAAAAAAAAAAACCTGATCACAATATCATGTTAATATTCTAAACACATATTTACAAAGTCAGCCAAAAAATTTAAACACAATTCAGGATAGTATGATGTGTATTATATTAATACAATATTAATAATATTAGCATTATATATCAATAAATTTAGTAAGTATATAGTAACTTAATAAGTTTTTCTATTTCTGGAGTGTGTATACATTTTGGGCTGACTGTGTGCGTTTGTGTATATTTATTTTCTTTTCTGCTTATTTTATATATAATGTTTACGTTTATTCAATATTTGTGTCCTCATGCTTATTTTTTTTCATGCCTCATTCTTTACTTTTTTTTCCCTCATCCTCTTTTATTTTATCCTGTGCATCCCAAATCTCTTTAATTAAATGTCTTTATTACGTTATTGTACCGAATGTACAAAAATTCTGTAAAAAAGTTAGAAATAATAAAAAGTTATAAAGATTGAGATAATAAACCAAAAATTTTCCCCCAACCACCGTACTCCTTAATGACCAGGGGTGCCAATAATTTTGGTGCTAACAATATATTGTTTTTGTAGTTGTTCAATCATTTTCAGGATGAATGATTTGTGCAAATGAATGGAAAACAGCTGAAGCAGGAAACACACACACACAAAATTCCTTTGGAATTCATGCGGAATCGATAAATAAATCAGGGTGTGTGAGAGCACACGAGGCCGTTCATTGTATGAAGTCAATTTATGTTTAAATATTTATTTATACTGCTGTTCAGCTTTTTCCCTTTTAGTTTTTCATTTAAGTTTCATTTTAATTGTAATACACGAGGCAGCCTGCAGAGGGCCTGGAATTTACGAGCCGCTCCTTTACACTTAAGAAAACCTGAACTGATCATCACGGCAGCATTGACGCTCACTTCTAAGGTACTAAAGATCCTCACCGAAGAGCTTCTGCAGAACCTGTCCATCGTAGAGATCCTCTGCCAGGTCCTTGACGATGATCCGCTCGCCGACCAGCACGTCGTTGATCCAGTCGATAAGCACCTGAGTGAAACAGCATCCTTAGGCTACGTTCACATTACAAGCCACTTTGTCTTTTTTTGCGCGTCATGATGGTTCACATTCTTAATTATAAGTGACTTTTCTCTGACGCTAACGTGGATGGGTCAGTCCGCTAAGACGGCACACGTAGGGCCTCCGAGTGGCGCAGTGGTAAAGTGGCTCGCCCCATCATCCGGAGATCGCGAGTTCGATTCGCGGGTGATGCTGTAACCTCTCGCAGCCGGAGGTCTAGAGAGAGCTGATTGGCCGAGCTCTCTCAGAGGGGAGGGATGAGAGCTACTTAGTGCTCCCCCATTAGTCAGCGGATAGTGCTGTCCTCCGAGTGTGTTACGCCAGTTCGAAAAGATGCTGTTGGCTGGCGTCACGTGGTTCGGAGGAAACAGTTCCCACTTTAGGTGCTTTAGTAGTGTTATGAAGGTGTTATGCAGGTGGTGACTGACATCAACACATTACGCGTGTGCAGAGGCAAAAGGTCACATGACTGAACAACGGATATATATCCAATCTAGGATGACATACAGTATGAAAGTGACTCATATCTGATGTAAAAAGCATCAGATTTGTGCGTTCACACAGCCCTAAAAAAATGTTTTTTAATCAGATTTGAGTCACTTCAAGCTGTTGATGTGAACGTAGCCTTAGACAGTGAAGCTCAATGATGAACATGATGGAGAACACTCCCAGCTGCTCCTCATTCTTACCTTCATCAGGTCCTGCAGTTTGCTGTTGTTTTTGGAGTTGGGGTCCACCATGGTGCGGACCTCGTTCTCCTCTGTTTGAAGAAAGTTGCATAAATGAAGAATGTTAAACGTGCGCATGTTGCTCTTGATCATTTCCCCAAGGCAGGAGACAGACCACAAAGGAACTGGGCCTCCTGCCACTACTTTACTTTTGGTTATGGTCAATTCCCTTCACCAGCCAGCCCTCTCTACACGGTCACACAACAGCTACCAATCAGAAAGGGTGAAGGCTAAAGCGTACGCTCTCTCAGACACATCCATTGAAGAGCAGCGTAATACACACCTGGAGGATGTACTAGAAACCATAGCACGTTACAACAAGAACATACTAGTGTAATATTTATTATTTATTTTTGCCATGTTTAAATGTAAGACTGGAGAAACCGAGTGAGGAGACGGACCCAGCATGGTGTCCTCTGGGTGCAGCTCATACGGGGTGGGGCTCAGGGGCAGGTTTATGGCGTTCATGCCCTCCTCCTGCAGCTCCGACACTACAGGACACACACGAGGAAAAAAGAAAACATTAACGCTATAATTCAATAGCACTTAATATCTTACAGAATTTATTCTGTCCCCATCTCCGTATATAAAACATAAAATAAAACAAGAAAATAGACTTTTGCATAGTACTGTGTAGAACATATAACATGTGGGCAAAGTCCATTCTGCCCCGAGCAAACACTGTAACAGCATAATATCAGGTAAGGCTTCAATTTTACTATTATTATTATATATTTGTATTATCATTACAAATATTCACATTTTCTACCCTTAATTTTGTGCATTTTTCTAATATCAATAATCAATTGATTCATCGTTAATAATTAATGATAACTTCCTCAGTTTAAATTTTATTTGGCTCAATCAAAATAATAATAATAATAATAATAATAATGTCAAATTAATGAAGGCGGAAATACATTAAATCAACAGAAGTCTGTGAAAAATCAAGTCCAACACCTGAGCTGAAATTAATAGTTAATAGACATGTGAGAAATACTATGCAAAACAAACATTATACAACACTTTTTACCTAGTTACGTTAAGTGTACATGATTAACCATTAACACCCCTAATATTGATTTAGTTTAAATGTACATTTTATTATTTTTTTTCTATCATTGCTAACTTTTTACGGAATTGAAGACCGGTAATTTGTTTGTTACTGGTTTTACCTTTTATAAAATTTTTTTTTTTTTTTTTTACATTAAAGCACAACATTTCATCTATTAGGGAAATAATAAGAAATATTATTCGCTAGTTCGACTTAGCATGAACTGTTGTCTTTCGTCAATTAAAATGAAGAAAAAACGAATATAAAATATTACTCAGACTGAGATATTTTTTGGTTAGATTTTAGGACTGAACCTAAATTTTTAATTAGATGCACGCATCAATAAACTGAATGACGAGGAAAAGTAGCACTGTTTTTCGTGTGTGATTTGTTAATATTAAAAATTATAAAAAATTATCATCATATTAAAAACACCCATTCGTGTGTGTGTAACTCCTCAAAATCAATATTAAATAGAGGATTTTTAGAAATGCCACGCCCTTCTCATTCGCCTACTGTACACTAAATGAGCTTCACTCCATTACTCAAACGAAAGCAGCGCTCCGCGTTATTAGCGTCACTATTTTAAGCTTGGTGTTGACAGCAGCTTCCTGCCAGCAACACCGTGCCGTGCGCCTTTCACCCCCGCCACTACCCAGCATGCATTCCTGCACACCCCTCCTCCAATAGTGAAGTCTACGGAGCGAACATCCTGTGCTGGATCGCAAGACCGCGTCGTGGTGAGCACGACACCCTCGCAATCAACACTATTAACACAAAGTTCGCTCTGAGACTGGGAGAAGAATACTCGAGAGAGGCGCATCGCTGTCCAAAAAAAATAAAACGGGTCCTGATGATATCCAGGGTACTAGGCGGGGACGTCACTCTGTCGTCATGACAACAACTCGAGCAGCTGTGTGACCGTATTGTAATAAAATATTAAAGCAAATTTGATAAAATAACCACGAATCGACAGGGCGGAGCTGAAAAATCAGGAAGCGATATGATGATATAGTGGTTGAGAAAATAAACAGACTAGATTATACTTAGTAATTAATAAATACTTGTCCTTTAATTAAAGGTCCTGTATTTTATTATTTTAACACAAGTGGGCCGGAGCTTCAGAAGAACCGCTAATGCGAGATTTGTTTGGCTGTTGATTTAAAGAACATTTTCACATTAGCGCCATGGGTAGCTTAGTAGTTAAGGCACTGGGCTACTGATCGGAAATAAATGCACCCTGGATTGTTTACGAGAACACTCGACAGGTTAGTTTTTTTTAATCAGTGTGAACACAATCGTTCTGCATTCGGGAACCGTATCCGTGTCCGCTCTAAAAGGTAGTCTCGAGAAAACGATACGGCGTACTCGGGCACGGATCGAATCGGTGCGACTTTGTTTGTGCTGTCGTCTCCTCCGAAATCTCCGCGTGTAGCACGTGATAATCCCGAGTACGGAGTCCAGCGAGGGAGCAGAGAGAAGGGAGGCGAAGCCAATCGTTCCTGGACAGGTTTGCATCGTGCCAAGGGAGAAAACACCCTAAATATCAGCAACATTTCTCTAATTTAATCAGCAACTCCTTTAAGTGCATATATTTGTCATGTTGTCTTAATGATTCCTGACTTCTCAGCTACATCTCTGTCTTCTGGATGCTTAAAGAATCCAAAATGTTTTCTTAATATACCCTACACTCTTTTTTTTTTTTTTTTTTTTCCCTAAAAGTCTGGGATTCTCCAGATGATTTCTGATCACGTTGCTCGATTAGACGTTTCCTTAAAGCTGTACACAGGAGCGGTGTAAATGAACAGCTGTTCTGTGTAAAGCCTGAGCTCTGAATCATCGTCTGTACAGTACGCTCAGCTTTACCCTACATGGTTACGACACACACTGCAAACACTCCTTACACTCCTCATGAGTGTGCTGGAGCTCATACTCGAGATGATTCACGAAAGTGTTTAAGGCAGAACAGCACACAAAGTAAAAACAGCTTTATAGTGAAGTGATGCACGGCGCTTGTTCACTACGAAGTGTACCCTAAGTTACTGAGTGCACTACGAATCAGATAGATCACTGTTTGATATTCAACCATGAAAACTTATTTTGCTCCAGGTTGACATAATCTACAGGTTTTATGCTCAGAATATTCTCCAACATCATTGGTTATCATGGAAACTGTGTAATGAGTTTGTTTTTGGTAAATGGTCTGTCCATCCATCAGTCTTGTCCATCCAGCCATCCCTTTGTCTGTTCAATCGTCTATCCATCAATCCGTTCTTTAATACACGGATTTGGACCTGTCCATCCATCTTCTTGTCTTGCCTCTCATCTCTTTCCACGCATCTCCCCATCCATCCATTTGCCTATTGGAATGCCCATCATTCCATCCATCCATCCATCCATCCATCTTCAGCTTTGCTGTCTGTTCATTCGTTTGCCTACCCATCCATCCGTTTGCCCCTCTGTCAATTCATTAAAGATTCCAGCAAGTCACTTTTTAAAGTCTGTTTTTCCATCCGTTCATCCAAACATCCATCCATTCACTCGTCTCCTGTCTGTTCATCCATCCATCCACTCACTACATACCCATCTATCCATTATCTCATCCACCCACCTTCTCTACCTGTCCATCCGTTCATCCACCCCCTCCAGGCTCTCCACCTGCTCATCCATCCATCCATTCAAAAAGAATGTTCATGCTTCCCATCATCCATCCATTTGTCTGTTCATTCATCTGTTGGTTCTTTAATACATAAATGTCCATCTATCTAAAGGTCCACCTCTTTCCACCCGTCCACCTGCACATTCATCCAACAACTCATCCAACCTCCTCCAGCCTGTCCATCTGTTCATTCAGTGAGTAAACGTGGATTAGTAGATGTGTATTCTTCCACTTATATAGGTCCATCTTAACAGTCAAGGTGACATCACGTCTCTTTCTCAGTCGTCATGCATCCCGTCACCCATCCATCAGTCTGTCCATCCTGCCATCCAGTTGTCTGTTCACTCGTCTATCCATCTATCTGTTGGTTTTTTAATACATGCATTTGAACATCTGTCCATCCATCTACCTCTCCATCCAGTCATCTCTTTCTCTTTCCAGCTCTCCACCTGTTCACTCAATACCTACACATCTATTCGTTCATCCATCCACTTGTCCACTCAGCACCTGCACGTCCATCTGTTCATTCAGCGAGTAAAAGTACACATTTGTAATTATCGCTCTATCCTTCCACCTCTATCCGTAGCTCTTAACGGTCACAGGTGACGTCATGTCTGTTATCATGCATCCTGTCGTCCATCCATCAGTATGTCCATCCATCTTCGCATTTGTTCTCCTTCAACAATATGTATAATAAAAACAGTATTGGTGTTTGTTATTTTTTTTTACGTTATACATATAGTACAGAAAATGTGTGTGAGCCAAAGAAGCTACTTCTGAAGTTTATGCAACGTGGAAGTGACCGATCTTGTTTCCCTAAAAATGTCAAGTTGCTAACTTCAGCCGTTTTGAAGAGCCGATTTGTGCCCCAAATCATGTGGGTGATGTGCCCCAAAAATGGCCATTTTTCAGCGTTATACTCTCACTTTAAGCAATAATCATTTTTTAAAAATTAATTATTCATATTTCTTTACGAGTATTGATACTAAAAGTGGTGTAAGCTCCGAGAAGCGCATGACCTGTAAAAATTGTTGCTTAAATTAAAGCATTTCGTGCAAAATTTCGTCCAAGATTTTTTTTCCCCCCAAAACAAATGGAGGGAAGTCTGTAGCATCCGTAGTGTCCGTAACCGTGTCAGATTTCTATCTTAATTTTGCATTATACACGTATAATACACTTTTTCAGGTTTATGTTTTCATGTGAAATCTAAACTGGCAGTTAAAATGACAGTTAAGACCGTTGAAAGATTTGAATTTTAAAAAGTAACCGACACTACGGACATAAAAGGGCGTGAAACTGTATTTAACAAATGTTTCTTTTTATCTGATAAAAATATAATCGTGAAAATAAAAACAAAGCATGGATCTGGAGATAAAAAGTATTAAGTGATATGAAAAATGGTGTTTTATGGTCCTGTCTGAAAATTCACTTTTTATAAATAAACCATAATAAGAGAACTGTTGTAGTGTTTTCTTTTAGACTTGATCTCGTGTGTGTATCTGCAGGTTGTGTTTCTGGTGTATTGAATGTGATGTTAAATGAACATGTCTGTACTCGCTGTGTTTCAGCTCCAGGACACTAAACACTGAACCCCACAGTAGGGAGGAACCAGGCTGGAGCTGAACCTGATAGTTAACTGGTGGTGGTGTTGGTTTTTACAGTTAAAACTTTTTTCTTTTTACCTTCTTTTGCCTTTTTCCTTCTAACCAAAGTTCCTCCGAGTTTTCCGAGGAAAGTCTCATCTTTCTTCCTGAAGCTCGGGGACAGAGGAGTCGGGGAGGTCGGAGACTTCTGCGGAGAGGACGCCATCATTCCAGAAAACAACAACAAAACAACAAAAACTCGTTTTAAACCTCTCTTTAAGTCCTGTCGCTCTCGTAGGATTTGTGAAAAATCCCTGGAACGGAAATGGAATTCCAGATATTCAGTCCCGCCTTCGGGAACATGCACTCCCCCTCCCGCTCCCCCCCTTTAGACTTTCCCCAATGGATTCGCCTGACTTCTGGTTTGCACCGCCCACTTTCCCCAAAGTCCGTCTCGCGCTCCCGAATGCAATGTTTTATAAAAAACCTTTTCTCGCGGGAATTGGGTCTCCATAGAGATGCGCTGTTACACCGAAAACGGTTGGTGTCTTAAAAAAAAAAAAAAAAAAAACCCCGCACTCCGCTTTACGGCAGAATTTACGACAGAACACACAATGTCTAGATTTAATTAATTATTTTAATTATTAATTTTTTTTATGTAGATGTTGCATAGTTTTATAACGCGTAGTGGTAGTACGACTCCTTTACAAAACACTTGTCTCAAAAGTATTGGCACACCACCGATTTCCAGTGTATTCAAAACTATTGGCACCCCTTTTCAATGGATGTAGGTGACTTGTGAAACTCTCCTGTTTCAGACCAAGATAGATTTTATGTGTATATATATATATATATATATATATATATACAAAAACATCTTTTATGTCATAAAATCAATTCTGTATCATCATCTTGAATTAATCCATTAACAACATTAAAACAGGCCAAATCACAACCTTTTGTTTTTGTAACCTATTAGAATGCATTGTTTAATTTCAGATACTGTACCATCAATCCTCACAAAAAGTGTCAAACACACAGACGTGGCAGTGTTCATTACATGACGGGAAACAGATATCAAATCTGTTTCCATTCTAACTTTTATCAACAAATGACGCTGGTCCAGAGTGAAGAAAGAAAGGGTCTGTCTACTGTACATCCCACCGTCACATCAGGGGACGGGTACACTCCACCCTGAAGGAATATCCGTCGTTTTTGTGGTAGTTACTTACGGGGTCGGGTTGCCAGCTCAACACCTGATTGTACTGTATATGGGAACTTGGGGGTGAAGGACCTTGCTCAAGGGTCCAACAGCGGCAACCCGGCAGCATTGGGTCTCAAACCAGGAACCTCCAGATCAGCAACCCAACACCCTGACCAGCCCTTCGCCCTTACCCAGAGTAAGTACTTTAGCATATGGTATTTTAACAAAGCTGGTAATTTCGCCCCTTTTTAACAAAAAACATTATACACACACTTTTATTTCAAGTCGGCTTGATTATTGCATTTCCCTCTATATTGGTGTTGGCCAGGCCTCTCCTGCAGGGTTGCACTTGGTCCAAAACGCTTCTGTGTAAATTTTAATTGGAACACGTAAGCAGGAAAATCTAACTCCTGTCCTGGCATCCCTACACAGACTCGCTGTACAGTTCAGGGTCAAGTTCAAGGGCTGGTTAATCACCTCCAAAGCCCTGAATAATCCTGCACCACCGTATATTTCTGATGTTTTAAAGCGGGTCTGGTGATCAGCTTTTACTTACAGTTTGTAAATCTATGTTGAAGAGTCAGGGATATCGCACCCCTGAACTCTATGAATGAGCTGCCCCTGTACATCAGGCAGACCTCTACTCCCTTTATTTTTAATGCTCACCTCAAGATATATACACTTTTTATACACTTCAGCATTTACTGTAATGCAGCCTGAGAAATAGTTGGCATTGTCTTCTTTATTATTCAGTAATTTATTGTTTTAATTACTTATTTTATGCAATGAGGGAAGACATTATTGTTTTTTTTATTTGGATTTGACTTTATTATTATTGGCTGTTTTTATGGTCTCTTCTATGTCTGCACACATTCTAGGATTGTACAGCACTTTGGCCATTCGGATTAGTCTCCAGTATGCTTGAACACACACACACACACACACACACCAAAAAACAATCAAAAAACAGTTTGCTCTCCTCTATTTTTGTATTTACTGGGGAACAAGCAGATAAGATTTCCCCACTATTGTGATATTGTCATATACCCAGTGTCTCCTCCTGTCTCAATTCTCAGCTCCGCCAAGCTCTGCTGTTCTCTGGGCACTATTTTAAAGAGCTACAATAAACAAGACCAGGGTAGCCAAGCCCTTCATTAGGTCCTGAAAAAGGCTAGGTTAGTTACTAGCATTTAGCACCTAACGGTTAACAGCTAACCCTAGCATTCTTAAGCTCTTAATTGTGTTTAACCTTTAACCTAACTGAACACTGAAGAAGTCATTGTGAAATAACACACATATTTTGTCTCTTATTTTGTCCGTCATAAACGCTGGCAGAAAAAGGCCATTTTTAAAATTATTATTATTTTTTTAAAGGGTCGGAAACACATGATAATATCCTGAACGTTTAGACATTTCCGGTCCCTGCATCCTGATTGGCTAGGACAATGCACTTCTGCAAAGGGGCGTCCGTGTGATGTTTAGAGCGACTGTTCATTAACAATCTATGGAAGGAGTCTCCAGTGTTAGAGGAAAACTTTACATTTTGAGGTTTCTGAGGAATGAACTGTTTACAGGCTCGGTCAACAAGGGAAAACAGGAAGTAACTTGTTGCACAACATTAGGCTTTCTTTAGTTAATCAGTTTATAGAGTTAATGTACAGATGATCAATAAATGAATAGTTAAGCACTGCGGCACGGTAATGTTGCAGTGTGTAGGCTTGAGTAGTCTTGAGCTTGGGTTGCATTCAAGTTCTCTCGTTTTCTATGTGGAAGTCCTTCCATGTTTTCTGGTTTCCTCCCTCCTCCTAAAACATGTAGTTGGACTGATCATGCTAAACCTCGACTAGCTGTGTATGAACATGAACAAGTAAGGGTTTCAGCCGGGGATGTCCAAGTGCACACTGAGTCATGGGGACTGGAGCCTATGCCAGGAGACTCTGGGCACAAGGTGTGGCAATCCACCGGCAGACACACTTCCACTACGGGCAATTTGGGGATGCCAATTAGTCTAATCTGTATGTCTTTACACTGTGGGAGGACGGGAGGAACTGGGGTGGGTGTATACCTTTGATAATCTATTCAATAGTTTTTAAATATTATCAGGAAACGTTGAACATTTAAAAGTACTTCACAGTGGGCAGAACCACATCGCGCGTCAAGTAAAGTTCTATATATTCTGAACTTATAGACGCGCATCTTTTCGGATCTGCACACCTTCCACATTTAATCGATGTTATAGAATATACTGTAGAAATACACACACTTTTAAAATATCCATCAGCAAACAGTGTTTGCCGTCTTTATTAAATTAAATTAAATCAAATCAATCCATGCCTCGTTGGGCCGTCTCAATCATAAATTAAACACAGGACAGATTACAGGACATGACAAACAGAACACAACGTTAATGTCGCTAACATGAAACATGTTTCAACGGTTAAAGTTTTACGTTCACGCTAACAATATCAGAGCTTTAACGTTACCGTACAGCAGTAATACACCCTCGTGAGTGCACTTATTCACAAACACAGTAGTAGGCAGTTGTAGTGTTTCAGTGTTACATGCATTTTTTTTTTTCCTTTTTTCAGTGTTAACACAAGTGTTAAGGCTGTGACTCGCTGGAAAGTAAATCTACCCGCTAAGTAATTTTTTTGCGGCTTAAACTGAGGCACGTTTTTCTTTTCTTTAAAAAAAAAAAAAAAAAAAAGCAGCAGTGATGCAGCAGGGGGTTCAGTCGGAGTTTGAGAAGCCTGCTGACGTCATTCTGCACGGAGATATAACATGAAACGACATGTAAAATCTTTACAGCAAGTGGATGCGGATTTTTATTTTTATGCATTTTGCAGATCTAGGATCTGTGTGTGGTTTAAGATTAGTGATTAAGGAAGACGAGGAGTAATCCATATACATGTAAAGCTTTCACAAGGGCTAGAATATTTCCCTTCTTAGTCAAGTTTGTGTTCATCCTAAATCAGTATTCATCTCTTTCTCATCTCTCTATACGTTCAAGTGTGTGTGTGTGTGTGTGTGTGTGTGTGGGTCATGCCCAGTGAAACTGGTATCTCTTGGAGAGGATGAGGCTCTCGAGGTCGCGGTCCTCGGCTTTCTCCAGGAGCCGTTGTTCCTCGAGCAGGCTCACCAGCCGATCTCTTTCCTCCACCACCTTCATCACCTCGTCCAGCAGGGCCTGTTCCTCCGTCAGCTCCGCCGCGCTCTTCTTACAGTCTGCACAGCAAAACAGAGTGACTTAAATTTTTAAATGAATTTAGTTCCCACCGCTGGATAGAGCGTAGTGCGTTGCCATGACATCCCACAGTCCGGCTCACAGCAAGTCTTTAAGTGTATTAAAGCCCATTTCTCACTTTTACACATTTTTCTACAAGTTGCTACACATTCACAAATCACGATGAGCCGTGGATACGCTGAGATCATGGCTTAGCGGGAAGTCTCGCTGTGACATGTACAGGACTGATTCACAGCTTGTCTGTGCGGGGCGCAACATTATGACTTGTAGGTCTGTCACAGGTCCGCTGTCTGCTTCCGTAGGACTATCCGTAGTCAATCGTAGGCGACCACATCGGCAGGACGCCATCATATATTGTGAATATACTACGTACACACAGTTTAATGGCTTGATCATAATTTTTTAGATTGTTGATGAGTTGAAAACGATTCAGACTCGGGAGGTGAGACTCGGTGCCCTCACCTTCAGTGGCCATCCTGCATCTGAGATCCTGCTGCAGCTGACTCTGTCTGTCCTCCAGCTCCAACTCCTGAGCACTGCATGACACAGACATTAGACACCAATCTCAGACTCAAGACTTGCGCTCAAAAATATACATAAATTAATTAATTAATACAGTATTCCGGCTCGATTTTTTATTAATTAATTAATTAATTAATTAAATAATTAATAAATAAAAAAATCGAGCCGGAATACTGTATCCAAGTTGTCTTACAGCTGGGACATTAGTTTACATATTTTGGAGTTTATATGTGACTTTTAAATGTGATGTCATTGCACACACAGATACAGATCTGCACCAGTTCCTACACACAGCACAGGTTCTTACAAGATCATGAGCTCCGATTCGTATCTGGTCAGCTTGTTCTTGTCCAAGACGAGTTTAAACCACGTTTGCAGCAGTTCGGCCTCGTCTGCCGACGTGTCCTCTGTAACACAAAACATATCGAATCAGGTGGTTCTCCAAAAGAAGGAAGATTGAACAAAAACAAGACTTAATAAAAAAAAAAATGAATAGGAAGTTAAGTACAGGTAGTCCCCGACTTACGAACGAGTTTCGTTCCCGGGAGCACGTTCATAAGTCGGATTTGTTCTTAAGTCCGAAAAAGGTGAGTCTTACACGCCTTTGAAACGAATATATACAATGTAAAGCATATTAATCCACTTGACTGGACTAAATCTCCTCTTTCCCCACACTGCCATCATGTGGGCAAAAACCATAACTGCGCCTAAGAACATGTATCTCACACGTCTTACATAAAAGTCTCTGCGACTTTAAATTGCGAGGGGAAACCCGGATGTCATTTTGTCTCTTTGTAATTATGAAACTATGGAATTATTAAATCATCAGTACCTGCTCTGTTCCTCGACACTCTGCACTGATCTTTACTGTTTCATTTACAATTAGGTAAAAGTTAAGTCAGTATAAGCAGTTGTAATATTTGTAGTTTATCAGTAAGGTTTGGTAGGAACGCGATGGGGAATCGATTCAGTTTTTTTTAATTAATAAAAATGTTCATGCTTATCTTACTTTAGAGCTCTGATCATGTCAGGAATGTGTAAATATTTGACTCAATCGTCATGACCGTTATCCCGTCCATGAGTGTGTGTGTGTGTGTGTGTGTGTGTGTGTGTACGAGCGAGCGCACTGTCCACCACCTCGTCTTTCCATTTATTACAGACTGTTTATGTCACATAACAATAAAGCCATTCAACTCCCCAATCCCTCGGCTCTTTCAGCGGACACAATGATCTACACAGATGAAGAAGCACTAAGGACAATAGCGGCCGGAGTCCATCATTCGACTTCCACACTATCGAGAGCCTGCGCTCAGTCAAGACGGCTGCTGAAAGACGCTACTTTAAGTCTAGCCACCGGTTGAATCCATCTGCATCTCTTCCAAGAGCCCTTAAACAAACAGTCACGTGACTCGGTTAAATGAACATGTCACCTCGGAGATGTATAGAGCTCAGAACGATCTCAGAACCTCCACAAGGCACGCAGGAGTGGTTAACAGACATCATAAAGGATTTCTTAAAAAGTGTTTTCACCCTTCCAAGATGTTAAAATTCAATTTACACAAACGCAAATAACACACGCCGACTTTCAGGCCTGTGATTATAAACTCATTATCCATCCAGGCACTGTTCCCTTTTTTTTTTTTTTTTTTTTCATCCGGAAGAATGGCGGGGCTTTAATAACCCTCACGTATATAAACATTCGCCAAAATAATGAAACGTCAGACCATTTTGGAGCACTTTTCTGCCTTTCCAGGCTATTTACAGGACCCATTACCTCTGCAGTCATTTCAACATAATTTACGCTCTAAGTGGCTATTTGGTTTGAATGCAAATCGCTATTATTTGAATGGCTAATTTCGACCCTCTTACAAAAAAACCTCTCACGCCGAGACGCAGATTGGGGATGAGGACGGCTAATACGGCACGGCCGCGAAGCGACCAGATGAAAGACGAGAAGGAAAAAACGTTTGCCGTTCACTGCGAACCTTTTTCCTCCCCAACAACTTCACGTAACGGCCTTGCATTTTTTTGTTTTTTTCTTTTTCAGTCGAAGAAAAGCCACAAAAAGTAGTGCGCTCACAATGGACCAACAGCGCCAAGGCTGCGTGTAGGCCTCGGCATTCAAGTGCTCCTGATTCGAACGGTTCAGTCTTGTAAGCCCGCATTCCTCAAACCGACTCCTTTGAATTAACGATGGTCCGTTTTTGAATGAGCATTGAATTAACAAGAATTAGTAAAGAAAGGAAGGTAACTTCAGGGTCGCCGTCGGCTGAAATGATACATTAAGGATGAATACGCTGCTATACAAAGACGGCATATTTCGCATTTAGATACATTTTAAATTTTCCGTAGGTTACATATTCATTCATACATTCATCTTTATGAAGCGTTTTTTTTATTCTGGTCAGGGTTGTGGCAGATCTGCAGCGTGTTCTTGAAACGCTGGGCATGAGAACAAGAAGACTGTGCAATTTCAGCGCACGCTTAAGACTACGGCTCGTGGGACCGTTCTGGAGGATCCGAATCGAATGTTCCCCGCGGCAGGTGATGATGTTAGACCTGCGGTTAAGGGGAAATGACTACACACTGGTTACATCATCACAAACATTCATCAAAATGAGGATCTTTGCTCACAACAGTTTTTTTTTGTTTGTTTGTTTTTCTTGTAAATATATCCAGATCTGATAGTTTTAATCATTTGAAGTCAACATGAATTTCCTGGAAGTGATCAACCCTACAGTATAACCAGCTTGGTTTACGCTTCATTCCCAACTGCAGCACATGATGAAAGTAAAACGTTACCGCTTTCTCCTCTGAGGACCTTCTCCAGCGCTACTCCCTTCTCTTCCAGAGCTCTCTGCTTCTCCTCGACCTCCTCTAGCTGCCTCTGGATCAGCTACAGTACACACACACCATCACACATACACACACACTGTTAGAGCTACAGAACAATCCAAGCAAAATCAAAGGTTCATGATCATGAGCGTGTGTGTTTATGATCGTACCTGAGCCCTGTGAAGTCGTTTCAGCTGCTCTCTCTTGGTTTGCATGACTTCATGCTTTCTCCGTCTCTCAGAGTGACCTGATTCGGACTAGAAGCAACATAAAGACAGATGGATAAACATAAAAAGTCAGGGAAACTCCTTCTGTCTGTTAAATAATGACCGACATCACTGTAGCGGTTTCGTTGGAACTTAAGTTTTACCACAACACTGTTGAATTCTTGTTCATGCTGATGCGGCACATAATCCAATCCTAATAATACACTTTCTACAGAACATATTAAGGCAAGGGGTCAATACTTTTAAGCATTTCTGAAACATGAAATCAGTGCAGTTTCTGACCAGGTGAAAGTCTTTGAGAAGTCGTGCTCATCAGTTTATCGGTAACATCAGCAATGTTATTAATTAATATTAATGAATCGATTAATTTCCTTTAACCGATGATGTATGTTTTGCATAATATTTCTCCGTTGCTTAAGTCCCTAATCTATATAACCCCCAGGAGGGGGCGCACTATTAGACCTTGAATATTCGTCCGCAACGCTTCGAAAAAGAACAAAGAGGCAACAGCAACACATTTAACAGCCTTATGGGTTTGAGTTGAGTTGAGTCATCACTGGTGTGTCTGGATTATATCACTGGAACTGTTTAAATCAATCAACCTCAGGAGAAAATCCTAAAAAATAAAGTCTTATTTTTCTTTTTTTTATTTGCAACCCAGACCTATGGAAAAATCTACATTTTTGTCCATGATTATCTTCAAGAATGTCAAATGTGATGTCAAGAGGCGTTCAAGTCAAACTGGGACTGATGAAATTTCAGGTGAACGAAGGCATAAAAGCGATTGACTTTAAGCACAGTGTGGTGATGAGAGTCTTATCCGAAGTAAAAAACTTTGAGCGGTGCAAACGTTTTTACATCTCTGAATGGCGATCCTGGCCGACGTGGCTTAGACCCCACAGCAGTCGTTTCTGGAAAGTGATGCTTTAAAAATCGACAGGTAACTTACTGCCAACTTGTAGAAGAGATTCATCTGTCTGTGTGAACTGTACGCACAATGAATCTCTTCTACAATTAACACCGCTTGCACGGTCCTGACCTCGCTCCACGCGATTTCCACAGGTTTTTGCTATTAAAGGAGTTCCTGGGAGGCCGGCGTTTCAGACGTGAAACAGACAGCCAGTCCGATCGTGGCTCTGGGGTACTGAGAGAACTTTCTACCTTGATGGTGTCCAAGCGCTAGTGAAACACTGGGATAAGAGCATTAATGTAGCAGGGGATTATAGAGAGAAATAAAAGGGAGTTTTTACTTTTAGAACTGACTTCTGTTATTCTGCACAATCAAAATTCCCGGTTTGACTTGAACGCCCCCTTTGTTTTGACCCTGGATTAAATATTCTACCACTTTTTCTTCATGTACGCTCGTCGTCGTTCGGTTGCACTTCTGCAGCACTACACCTATGAACAGAACGCATGATCGTGAATAATATACTGGTCATAGATGTTCTATAATCAAAGTACAACACTGGTTCATTAAGTTTGTTTGGAGGATCCTCACTGTTTTAGGGTTCACTGAAGGCCCAAGTCTGAAAGGCACAGCTCGGAACTGTTGTTTAAAGAAATTAATTTCTCGAAATGAACGGATGTCCTACATCTACATCAAGTGGGTCATCTGTACTGTAATTAATACAGCTATGTAATCACTGACATATTGATGTGCTGAAAGAGGAATAAAAAGCATAATGCTAGTGCAAAATAATCAAGATGGTAACAGTAATTTTGTTTGGTTCCAATTTGGCCATTTATAGATTAATTTTTTTTTTGTACCGCTGCTACTCACTCAAAACAATTTATCATACAACACTGGAGAAAAAAAATAAACGATTCTGCTTTGAATTGCACGTATTTTGTGTCAGGATGGAAATAATAAAAAAAAAAAAAATCATTATTCGTTCCATACTAATTTAAGATTAACAAACAATTTCCGGGTCTCATCTCAGTAGTGCGACTTTGAGCGGTGAAAGAGAGTCAGGATCTCTTTGGATCTGTAGTTCTCCTGAATGCTGGTCGAGGAAAACATAAAGAGAACAGAAAAGCTATTCACTGGAGTGAATGCATGGTGTCCTTTAACTATGGATACAATATGGATAAATTCATTCCTCGGCTGCTTTTCAGATATTATGGCGCATTATGGAAATGAACCTCGCTTGTGCATATAGAGGACAAGGCTGGTCTTCTGCTGGTCTCTTTAATTATTACTGTATATATATATATATATATATAAGTAGGAGGAGAGTTTTTTTTCTTCTTTTACCCATTGTGTGACAGATTTCTGGTCCTCCTCACTGGATGAACAGTCATCCTGCTCTTGCTGTTGCTGCTGCTGGCGCTGTTGTGACGATGCTACGGAAATATGGTACCAGTAAATATATTACAAAAGAATAACTATAGTAAAAAAAATAAATAAAAGTATAATAAATAAAACATCTATTCCTTGATCGCACCGTTGTTCCTGAATTTGGACAGGATGTTCCAGATGTCCTTTGCCTGGTTGTCGGTCTTGCTCCCGTTTCCTCTTTCGTTCCTCTTCAGCCTCATCGAGGAGAAGAAGTTCAGCTTCCTTGGCGGCAGGGAGGCCATGTCGTCTTTGGAAGCCCCGGACGGCTTGTTGCTGAGCGTCACCTGTTCCAACATGGCCGTGATCTCGGTCCTGCCATCCGTTTCGCTCCGGCTTCCTTCTCGATCTGCTCTGGAGCGCATCATTTCCTCCTCCTGGTTCTGAGCAGCGCCACTGAACAGGAAGCCAAAGCTGAAGGAGCCCTCGGAAAGCGGCCTGGCCCGGCGAGGGCGGTTTCTCCTGATCACTTTGGGGTTGTTCGCTGCTCCGGAGAAGGATCTCCTCAGCACGCTGGCCCACATCTGGAAGCCTGAGGGAGGAGGGCTGGGCTCAGGTTCGGCAGGGGCAGGACCCGGCTCTGGTTGAGGTTCTGGATCGGTCTGAGGTTTCTGCGGGTTTCCGGGTCTGGCGCTGTACCGTTCTGCTTTATCTATGGCTGCAGCCGTGGAGGAATATGTTCCCGGAGTGGACAGATCCCAATTCAGGAGCCTCTCCTTCTCAGACGAGGACAGAATGAGCTTCCTTTTCGGGCTGACCATGCTGAGCTGGTGTGGTGCGGGCTTGGAGGAATCGAGTTGCCGTGCAGTGTTAGATTTGGGGATGGGTGAAGTCCCGTGAGTGCGATAATGGGGAATCTCAACGCGAGATGATTTGTCTGGTTCCTCCTGTAGCGGGTAGAGCGAGTCTGCAGCGTGATGTTCGTGTTTCCGCTGGGACAAATAGGCAGAACACAAAAATCCAGATTCAGTACGACACAAACTCACAGCACAATATTGGGGCGCAATCAGCTGGTCAATAATAATATTATACTGGTATATTACATATCAAGGCACACAAGTTATTCTACAATTTGGCGTACTAATAAGGGTAACATTACACGTGGTGGAAGTACATTTACTTTGTTACTTGAGTAGATTTATTGACAAATAATACTTTGTAATTTTACTCCACTACATCCTACTGAAAATATCAGTACTTTTACTTCACTACATTTCTGCATGGTGTTGCAGTACATAATCACAATGGTGCTTAGTATCTTAAGCGGGAATACTTAAGTTAACTTAACTTGTACTTAAGTAGAAACGTAAATGGACGACTTCTACTTTAGCTTGAGTCATATTTTACCTGAAACATCACAACTTTTACTCAAGTAATTGATTTGGTTACTTTGACTTGATTTTTAAGATTGAAAATTGTCATAATATTGCTAAATTGAGCATTTTCACATGTCTGTTTTTGCAAAAGAATAATTAAAATATATAACTAAATAATAACCAAGTTTAAAAATATTTTTACAATTTATTTCAAAAGGTCTTGATACTAAAAATACTATTTCAAAATGTGGTTTTTCAAATTTAAATAATAAAAAAAAATGTCCTGATGCCAAATTACTTACATTTTTAAAAAATATTTTATTTATAGTAGCCTCATTGTCATCAAGTATATTAATATACTGTCAACTCTGTTACATACACCGTTATGGTTTACAGATTCTTTATGATTTTAATTAAATGATTTGTTCAGGTATGACGTTAAATCTGTTCATGAAAATGAGAAATTGTCAAGCAGGCGAGTCCTAGCATTGAAATTATGGCTCACAATAAGGAAATTGTCAACTATGTTACCCAGTACTGTATATAATCAGTCATTATTCCCTCATCATTACCGTCATCAGTCTGTATGTGTCACATATGAGTCCACTTTCACTACACTAACTTGTAATGCGGGTCACATGGTATTGGGACAAATTATTTTTGAGTTGCAGGTTGAAGTTGGTAGTAATTTAGTTGACAAACTGAGTAGAGAAACTATGAAAATAAATTGTTCATGTTTAAGCAGATGTTACACTCAATGATTTTACGAACATGAACCACTATTTGTTTTATTGTTTTTGTACTCATGTGAAATGTATTAAAACTATACACATATATATATATATTTATATTTTGTCTCTGACATACTGGTGTATGGATTTCTTCGAAATCGGAATCTCCTTCTTCTACAAGAGCATCGCTGGCTCTTCTCCTTTGGTCAAACGGCTTAACCAGAATCAGAGGCAATGCTGCGGAGACAAAAACATTAGTACTATTATTTAGGACTTAACAACAACAGATGATCACAAAAAAACAAATCATAGGTATGGTTCTGTGTAATATCTATATTTCAGTCATAAAACAAAAGTTTGTTTGATCATGCAGATCTCCATATATATTCAAGGAATTTAAATTAAAGTGAATAAAGATGAGTTTGTTCTTGTTGTAATAAAAGACAGACCTACAGTGCCCTCTGTTGGACAGAGTAAATACTGCAAGACCTGCTTAATCTTCATAAATGATGATTTCTTTTTTTCCCCTCAGACTAAAATTACATGGCTGTTAAATGGATTTTAGACTAAACATAATGTGTTTTAACGCTCTTTATGAGAGAGTTAAATGAGACAAGCATAAGAGTACATTATATCTAAGCTAATGGCTAATACCAAGACTTAAAAATGCTTAAGTAACCACATCGGTTATTTTTCTCAGCGTATTCATCTGCTATGAATAGTTTGTTTGTTGAATTTTAATCCGAGTTTAATTATTTAGTGCAAGAACAGGAAGTGGACTACAAGTGTGTGTGTGCAGACTCGTACTTGCTCTGATCTTCCTTGTCCAGCGATGGTTTTTGATGGTGATTTCTCCTTGTGCAAATGAACTCTCTACTGGAAAATAAATAAATAAATAAAATAAAATCACCATGCATCAATTAACAGACTTCTCTATAAACAACTACACTGAATGTAGTACAGTTATATCCCATAACAAACAGGCACTTATAAATAGTTTGTACATGTTTTGATTAATCCTTAATTAATTCCTATTCTGATTGGTCAGAAGGTGTTGATTTATTCTCATTAACAGTACACTCAGAGTACTTCCAGTACTATAAAGCAAATCCCAGGTTTATATGTTTCTGTAGTAACTGCTCACTCACTAAGACTTAACGGTTTGACATAAACTCATCTGAAAAATATGTTCACAATTATAAACTTAAATTTTTTAAAAGTCGTCTCCAATGCTGACGGTTTACAGCTGCTATAAAAGGTACTTAGAATTGTAATCACAAGAGAAATAAATCTCTGAGACATCGTGTTTTAAGAAAATATACCATTTATCATCATTTACATAGAAAGCCAACAGATGGAGGTGTAAATGTGCACAAGCTTGACAACTGCAACTGAATTCATTCATGACCCTGAGCAAAACGTTCAGCCGAGCCAAAACAAACAGAGCTGTAACGAAGCTCATGCGTTTAGACTACCACGCCCAGGTCTGCTGATAATGTAAGTGTGACAGAGGGAAAGAGCGGGCAGGAAAGGACAGGACAGGAGAGGAGAGGGGACGTGGTCTGAAGGCCTGGATGAAGGGTGCAGAGAGTCACCTTTGCTGAGCGGTGGAGAGCTCGGACCGAGCGGATCGGATGCTGTGGAAGGATCCTGAGCTGAACGCTCACCGTCCCTGCTGAACAGAAAGACATTAATAACAGTGAGAAAAATTTAAACACACACCACACACGCACACGGTATAAAAGTAACAACTGGGATACAGAAGGACAGAGGATATAACATGGATTAGAATGACAGAGACAAACAGACTGGATAAGGAAAGACAGACAGACAAAATGACTGATGGGCTAATGGAGAGACAGACCGAAGAACAGACAGACAGAAACAGTAGGGTAGACCGACAGACAGATCAAGTCTAGTCGACAGAAAACAAAACAATATCAGAGATACAGGACACAGAGACAACAAGACAGACTGACAAATAAATAAACAAATAAACATGCACACAAACAGATCGAGAAACTAATGAAAAGACAGACAAAATGATTGATGGACTAATAGAGGGACAGATCAATAAACAGACAAACAGAAAGGGAGGGGCAGAACGACAGACAGACCAATAAACAGACAAACAAAAAGGGAGGGGCAGAACGACAGACAGATCAATGAACAGAAACAAAAAGGGAGGGGCAAAACGACAGACAGATCAATGAACAGACAAACAAAAAGGGAGGGGCAGAACGACAGCTCAATGCACAATGACTGACCGACTGGCAAAGAAGACAGAGAGAAAAACCGATGAACAGACAAACAGCATGATAGATAGACAGACACACAGAAAGGTAAACTGACACAGACGCACACTGAAGAATTTCAGTTGGAAAGAACAATAATAGAGAAAAAAAAAAATGTGTGTACAGTATGTCATTAACAAAAAGCTAATATAATTAGTCAAATTAATATAAAGAATAATCAGGCTTTCTGTAGCCATACAGCATCTTAAACTCTTCAGTATATGTTTCTTTCTGAACATAGAAGTTGAATCTGATGAGAGAAAGAGGAGTCCACAGTGCTCCTCTCTAGAACCAACACTCAAACCTACACCTGATCTCTAAATGATGCCTTGCTTGAAATATAAGGCACAACAGCAAAAGACATGTGTAGAAAGAGAGCATTTGGATGAACAGGAGGACGCTGCTGTAGATGAACCTGTTACTGGTGATGTCGGGAAGATCTGAGAGCTGTGGCTTGGTTGAACTCTCCGTATCCTGCAGAACTTTCTGGACGGGGTCTTCCTGTGTCTTGGACAACGGATTTGCACCTGGTTTGTCTACACAGAGAAAAAGATACATGCACACTGTAATATGGAAGGAAATAAAAGCAAGGGATTATCTGATGGATATCCGCCCTTCAACACACATGGTTAACGTCTTGGGCTGTCTTTACAAGCGCCAAAATATTTACACATTTCTGATCACAGCACAACTATGACTGCTTAGAGGAAGGAGTTAATATCAAAAATATGATCAGAGATAACGGAATAAAAGAATTCACAGAAGCAACTAAGAGACCAAGGGCAAAAAACGGACCATGACGCTACCACCACCATGTTTTACTGTGGAAATGGGAGGTAGGCAATTCTATGGGAATTGTAGAGCTTTGTGCCAAGGGTAAAATAATTCTTGGTGTCATTAGACCAGAGTACAAAGTCTGTACCAAGGTAATGCAAAAATGTGCATAACTTTTTTTTTATTAACTGAACATAGCTTGTTCAAGTTGCACAAGTTGGTAGAGTAACCCCTTCTCTATCCAAAGGTGCTACTCATCACAGTCTTCATCACAAGCCATGCATTTAAGCCATTGTTGATCCCAACTCTCAAATCCCCACTGGTCTTCAATGTTGGTTTACGCTTTTTTAAACATCATCCGTCTGTGCATCTCGCTCTCGTCATCTCCGTACACATTCTGTAGCGCGCAGGAGGAGATCATTAGCTGGGACAAAAGGGATTTTCAAAGAGGATCCAAGTGTTGGGTTCAAGGACGGCACAAATGCATTGCTTGTGACAGAGACTATGTCAAGTAATACTTCGTATAGAAAAAGAGATTCTCTACCAACATGAGCAATTACTCGGTGCCAGTTAATAATATTTTTTTTTTTAATTAAAATAATAAATATGGCCACTTTTGCATTACCTCCGGTACAGCCCTCGTACCTTTTTCCATATACTGTATGCTGAGTCATGTTAATGAGCCTTCCGTCAAAGTGTAAAGCACAAAGTGTTTGTAGAGTGCCCAGCTTCTAGGTTCAGATCTCTCAGAGTTACTTTTCCTCTCTGGGTTGAATCTCTGTGGCTGGATCAAGATTGGCTTTAGTCAAAGTTTTGCTTAATGACACTGTTCTTTCATGTTCTCGAAATAAAAAAAAAAATAAAAAAAATTATAATAATATTTATTGTTGCTGACTGAAAAATGTATATTTGTGACATTGCTTTGACAGCTCCACAGTTTTCATGCACTCTGGCTGCTTTTATTGTTCCCTAACCCTAGAGAATATGAAGATGAATCAAATCAAATCCCTTAAATTTTAAAAACGCCACTTAATATATAGAGTTTTCCATGTACTAAAATAGAATATTGTGGAAAAAAAAAAAGTGTATTTTCTTTGGTAATTTAAATTCAAAAGTGAAACTCATTATAAATTTATTACATGTAAAGTGAAATAGTTCAGGACTTTGGTTTATTTTAATGATTCTAATCAAGATATTAGAATATTTCCTAAGATCAATTGTAAAAATGCATTAAATGTCAAAATTATGTAATGCATGTTAATTTATGGACTCAATACTGTACGTGGCATGACATAGTGGCGACCAACCTATGTACATACACTTTAAGTTGTCCCATTTGTATAAAATCTAGATAGTTTTTCTGTTAACTTAAAATGTCAATCTGTCTTGTTTCAGCTAGCCAGCTAATTAAGTTTCTAAGTTAGTTATTTTTTTGTTAATATATGTAATATATGTAAATTTATGTTGTTGTATGTAGCACCTTGGTCCTGGAGAAACGTTGTTTCGTTTCACCGTGTACTGAACTGGATATGGTTGAACTGTGGCACTGCTGCGGTGTTACTGAAGACCAGGTTGCTTTGATCGCAGACTTCCGCTCGTCTGTATTGCTCTGTTCGGTGTTTCTCATCTGCTTCTTGACAACAACCCATAGGTTCTCTATAGGGCTGGTCAATCGAGCACAGTAATATACATCACGGTCAGCAAACCAGCAGTGTGGGCAGGTGCTAAGCCCTGCTGAAAAAGGAAATCAGCATCTCTATAAAGCCTGTCAGCAGACAGAAGCATGATGTTCTCTAAAATCTCCTGGTAGACTGCTGCATTAAAACACACTGACTTATTAAAACACAGTGGACAAGCACCAGCAGATGACATCACCACCAACAGTGGAAACTTCACACTGGACTTCAATAAACTTGGAATCTGCCCCTTTCCTTTCATCCTCCAGACACTGTGACCATGATTTTAAAATTAAATGCAAACTTTACATTCACCTGAGAAGAGGATTTGCCACTCAGTGGCAGTGGTCCAGTTCATTTTCTCCTTAGCCCAGGTATGATGCCTCTGACATTGTCTCTGGTTCAGGAGTGGCTTGATACTAGGAATGCAAGTGTTGTAGCCCATTTGCTGAAGACGTCCGTGTGTGGTGGCTCTTGATGCACCTACTCCAGCCTCACTCCATCCTTGTGAAACTGCCCCAAGATCTTGAATCGCACTTTTCCCTTCCAGTCAACTTTCCATTAAAGGTCAAAGCTTTAAAGCCATAATCATCAAAAAGGAAAACGAAACAAACAAAAAACAAAAGGCTTGGAATTTGTCTCTTTACATGTAACGAATGTAGAATATATGAGAGTTTCACTTTTTAAATGTAATTACTAAAGAACATTTTAAAGAAACTTGGATTTTGTGATATGTAATCTCAATTAAGTCCTTTTAAAGTTCAAAGGGGTCGATTATTCAAGCAGGACAATCTCCTTCAGAACCAGCTTCTCCAGAACCATGGGTCCAACGGTCCATGAAGCAAAGCCGAGGAGTTTGCAAATTAATTTAAATGTTACTACAGTCATTGTATTTGTATCATTTGTTATGTATAACCTATTTATAGTATAGCCTATTTGACTGTTCACTTGACGGTGCATTAGATGGTGTTACAGTTTAAAAGCTGTACAGCTTCAATAAATATCCAAAATCAACGGATCTTAAGCTGATGTCTTTAGGACCCAGGCTGATCATTTTAATGAGACATGTTTAGATTACCCCTATGTCCATTTATCATGACCATTGGCACATTTTACAGAAAAGCCTGCACGGATATGAAAATATGACATCGCTGCTCATCTCGCTGGTAAAATTTCTCTGTAAAGAAAGAACAGGGAACAGAAAAGAGCTGAAAGAAAAGGACCCAAACCCCCTTTTTGGACACCAGTGATGGAGCTGCAGTTGCAATGGGTCTAATGTATGCACGATTAGAGACTGAGCTTTGGGAAGTTACTGTATATGCGGTCTGGACGTCTCTGTACGTTAACTAGGACACACTTTCTGTGGTGTATGATGAAGAAATTGCGGTCAAGATATTAAGAGAAGTGGAAATGGTTACAGATGTGAACGTGAGATGTGGGTGTAAATGGCGGTGGTTATTGTCTTAAAGGCCAGCTTGTGTGTTACGTGAAAAGCTTTTGTACTCACAGATGAGGTTCACGTATGTGCATGAAATGTTAAAAAAAAAAAAAAAAAAAAAAACATTAAGAGAAATAAAAGTGAAAAGCTTAAACCACCTGGTATTCCCAGGCGGTCTCCCATCCAAGTACTAACCAGGCCC
>JAQQZT010000002.1:27586638-27598035 GCA_030068275.1 Clarias platycephalus | reverse complement strand
TTGCAAGAAATTTTAAAAAAAAAAAAAAAAAAAAAAAAAGACAGAAACAGAACTCGAGTTGAAAAGGGATTTATTTAACACTTACAGGATTTAAATTGTATAAATTAAGAAAATATTAAGAATTTTTTTTTTATCATGTGCTATAAGCTATGAAATGTACAGACTTGAAAGGAATTTATAAATAAATGTACAAATGTAAAGGATCTGTGGGTAAAATTGTGTAAAACTAAAGAAGAATCCTTCATTAAGTGGTGACCTCAGAGCAAGACAGAGGTCTGCAGTGTGATTTGGACAGTAAAGCAGCCTCTGGAAAAGAGAGCAACGCAAGGACGCACACAAAGAGAAAAGAAGAAGAAGAAGAAGAAGAAGAAGAAGAAGAAATACAATTTAAATGCTTTAAAACACATAAATAAGAAAAGAAAAACATGCAAAACCACATACGCATGGATCCACAAGCAGGCCAGTCATGCTTAAGGTTTCTGTTAGTGAGTTAGTTTCAGGGAACGATCGAAATTACAGTACGACGGACGAGACTGATTGCCATGCTCATACAGGAGACCCAAAAAAGCAAGACCACACCCTGATCACCTGTCTCATGCAGGCCAATCGTCTTCAAGCACCACCATTCAGCCAATCAGGGGTCGGAGCATTGGAAACTTGAAACAGACTAATGGGGTAAGGTGCGGAACAGGATGGGGGAATTGAAGGATGAACAGAAACAGAGGAAGGGGAAATTTACAAGTAGGATTTTACTGTATATATTTGTAGAGTAGTCTTATTGGCTACGTTCACATTACAACCCACATTGTTCGATTCAGTTTTTTGTTTTTTTTTGGAGATCGGATCGGATTTGTATGTCATGATGGTTCGCATTCTTAATTGTAAGTGACTTTAATCTGACCCTAATGTGGACGCGTCTTAAATCGTTCATCGATACGCCTTTGCTCGCGCCATCTGCTTCCGCTCATTCGTTTCAAACGATGGATGCGATTTTTGCGGAAAAGTAGGTCTGGAAGAAGGAAGAAAGTCTGATGCTTTAGTTGTTGCGATGGAATCCCTGACGAGGCATAAAGTCGCATGCATTCCAATCTGCCTGTTCACGCATAACCATGTATTGGATATAGTAAATCCGATCTAGGACCACATATGAAACTGACTCAGATCTGATCTAAAAAACGTCAGACAGACCTAAATTATTATTATTATTTTTTTTTAAATCACTTCAGGCTGGTAATGTGAACGTAGCCATTCCGACTAGATTCATACTGTAGTTACACTATACAGTATATCTAAAATTGCACTTGATACGCTGTTTTGCATTGTAAAGCATTAAAAGTGATAGTGTTCGGCATCACACTGCACTACTGGACTACAGATCATGCCAGGAACACAGCAGCCGGGTTAGCTCACCTCAGCATGGCATAAAGTGCTCTTTTGTATCATTGTTATTGGTCAATTAAAACACTTTAAACATTGCAGGCATATTGCAATACTGTATATTAATAATAATAATAATAATAATAAATACTCCAGCAGCACATGGGCTCGACCTGTTTTTCTATTACCTGTGCAATTTCCACAAACTCTACACTTATTTATCTTATTTATAACACCAGTTAAAAAATGTCCCGAAGTAATTTGGCCATTGAGCACTTTTACAAATATATTCTTAATAAATATAGTCTTATATAACTCAAGAAAAATCAAGAGTTACATGCCCCCCAAACTGGCTAATGCGCCTCAATCTGTAATTTTCTGTTTTACATTCCGATGCACTAGGGGGCGCTTTTGCACCAACCACAAGTAAACTCAAAAGAAGACGCGGTAATTTATCAAAACTTTTTTTTTTTTTAGAGATGCAAGTGCGTTCTATTTTATATAAAAGCTGTGGTATCATTTTAAACGAATTGGTTCTAAAATCAAAAACTGTACCAACTATTCTTTTAATTGAATCGTGCAACAAGAGCTTGACTGAAATGCTCAAGTGATTGAATCGCACAGCTCAAGTGTAAAGCATCCCGTGTACGACATCACTACATTTATAAAATGCCATTATGGCCTGATTATTACTGCACTGCATGGTGTACAGGAAATGGTTTCATTTATATGGTGCATTTCAGATACACTAGGGTAACACCACCCTTCTCATTTTTACTGTACTAACCTTACTGTATTAAACTATTTAAAGAAGAATTTGTGTCAAAGTGATGATCAATGGAAATCACACATATGACACAGTATGTATGTGAATAGAAATTAAAATAAAAAATGAAGAAAAAAAAAAAAAAAAAAAAAAACTGGAGCATTCCTAAAAACAGACATGCTCTTAAACCCTAGAAAAGAATCAAAGTACAATAGTGTGCAAAAGTTCTTAGGAACCTTATTATCTTTAGGTAAAACATTGTGTCTGCATTACTATGCACAAAAGCATTTAATATTTCCAAACGTACCTTAAAAAGTAATAAATCATTTACATGACTGAAAAATATTTGCATACCCGATCAGTTTTCAGATGGAAATAAAAAAACATAATGCAGGTTTTCTGAGTTTTGCATGAAAATAGAAAGGGTGACAAAGTTACCAGAAGAACTCGGGCTTGCCTAATTCTCCAGCACACTCAGTAAAACCTACCAGCTGTTTTAATTATAAAACTGTACAAATAAGCATCTTTACAAGCAAAAAGTTTTCACACAGAATATTGACTGTTTCTGTTACATAGAAATGTTTTCAAAAGCACCTTTGCTTGTGGCATTTTGTTTTGTACTGTATGTGGCCGAGACATTTGCACAGTACTGTAAGTAAAACGGAAAGTAGGTTTTACTGAGTGTGCTGGAGAATAGAAATTCTTCTGGTAACTTTGTCAGACTCGCTCCTTTCTATTTTTTATCTTTTATACATTAGGCCATTTGTTCCCATCTGAAAACACCATATTAATGCTGCTACCATGCAGATGTTCTTCTGTACTGGTATTCATTCATTCATTTTTAAGACATGTTCGAAAATAGTGAATGGTTTTGTCATAATAAACATATATAACAATTTGTATTAAGGATAATATGGTGACTTTGGCACAGTGCTGTACTTATTTCCTGTCTGGACTTCACATTTGAACGCTTTCAGCCACCTGACTCAGCTGATTTGCTCATTAACAAACCTTTAATGAGTTAAAACTGGTGGAAAAACGTTACCGTGTCGGAGTGCAAAGTACTAACACTGCTATGTATATGTGCAGATTTGGCACAATTAGGATTTGCGGTGCAATCAGCACACGCTACTTCATGCCTCTGAGACGCAGCCAAGGCTATACAGAATTAGATAAAAACACTGCGGCGGTCTTCGACGCACATCTCACCCTAACACTATACTCGTGTTTAGGAACTTCTCCTCAAGGCTAATCTGTGCTGTTGCCTCATACAGCGCCAACAGCAGAGGGATGCCCAGGGCCAGAAGTTCAGAAAAGAAGGCATAGTCGTCTCGATGCTCTCTGAGGTGTAACCATAAAGCCCAGACCACGCCATGCATCCAGCTGACCAGCCGGCTCACGTGCCGCCTTTTCCTAAACTGGGAACTCGAGGTACCTGAAGGCTGCCTGCAGAGGCTCCCGCTGGCGGAGAACCCGTCGCAGTTATCCGATACGGACGCGTCGCTTCTGCGGACCTGGAACACACACACACACGTTTGTAAGATACCCTTTACTTTACCAGAGACTTCTTGTTCACAGGTAGTTCTGTGGTGATAAAAAAAATTACCTCTTTAATTAATTATTAAATTACCTCTGGCTTTCGAAGCCTGTTGCCGGTTTTGCGCTGGGAAAAGTGCAGCTTGCAGTAAAAAGTGCCTGCAAAATGCAACCGGTTCAAATGAATCGACATAAAACATACAGGAAAAAACTTTTAAACTACATCCAATCGTAAAAATTATTATTGTATGCTGAGATTATACAAAGACGAGGAAGAGGTGGAATTAAGACTCGGGATTAGAATGATCAAATAAAAACACTTAGAGAAGTGCGGTTACAGAGCATTAATTAATTGTTAGGCAGTACTAATTGACTAATCAGAAGTCAACAGTGCTGTGTGTATCCCTATTTAATGGAGTACGACTTGACTTAGAGCTGTGGTACAAAATAAGAGAACACGTGAAGCAGGAAGGTCAAGAATGAGACGGAGGGAAAAAAAGACGCTAAGACACTGTCTCAGAGAAATGATCTCCTTCTGCTCCTCTACATTTTCTCTCCCTGTATGTACATGTTCTCTCTGTATGTTACGGCTCCACTGACGGACCCGTCGGATGACGTGTATCCGTGTTATACCTTGGTCAAACACGTGTCCTCCCAGCCTCAGGGTGGCGCTGCAGACCTCACAGCGGAAGCATTCACGGTGGAAGAAGTAGCCCTCTGCGCTTAATCGTTCCATCACGTACACGCGCTTCTTACAGAAGTGACAGGTGTCGCTGCCGCCCATCCCGGGCGCAAACTCCTTCCGCAGGTTAACCTGAAACATTCACACACAGACACGGAGGTCGAAAACCACGATTGCAGATTCCAAAGGAGGAGATTATTCTAGTACAGATTATTATATAAATTATATTTCATACCAGCAACTTGGATCAGAGGTCATGCAAATTAGATGAAGGTTGTATTTAGAACATGAAAAACCTGGTAGTCCATAATTCATTAAAAAACTTTTTAGGCAAGCAGAGAAACGATGAGCTGACGCACAAGTACGAATAACCATTTCCAGCTCTTGGCATGACAACGATACGACTTCAATAAATGTGCAAATTACTAAAATATCTAGCTTCAGAATTTCTCTTCGTGAAGTGTATTTGCCACAATATTAAATCATCTACTAGAGAGCTGATTATAATAAACATAGCAGTTAAAACAGATGATTGCTGGTTTGCGCACGTACTGTACAAACCAGGCATGGCAAGGCGGAAACAATATTAAACAGTCCTGACATTTTAAATAAAAAAAACAATGGGTCGCGCAAGTTTGTGATTCGAGCACCGCGATCCACCGGGCTGCCAGAATAAACCAGATCATCTCTGCGCTATTCAGATAGCCGCGCTGCGCTGTCCACTGGGCCACGCAGATATTTGGTTCAATCGGGTGCCGCGGTTTCGTCCCACTTTAGCTTCACATGTTTAGCTTCACATACACTTCGACAATGGAAGAAGACGGTGCAGCAGCAGTGAGTTTGCTTACATGTGACGAAACCAACAAGGAGGAGATTGTAAAGAAAAAAGGTGCATCGTCTGTGGTGTGGAAGTGGTTTGGGTATAAGAAAAGTGATACGAATGAGACGAACGTGATTTGCAAGGTACGCAAGTGCACTGTTTTAACAAGTGGTGGAAACACGTCAAACCTTTTCCATCATCTGAAATCCAAGCATCCAATCGAATATGGCCAAAGTAAACAAATGCGGCAAACCTCAGCAATTCACAGTTTAAATAAAATTACATTATGTAAAACAGTTTCTTTATGTTTGAATTTTTATTTATGCATTTTCAGATACAAATTGCTATATTGTGATGTATATCGTTATCGAGGTAAAAAAATGGCTTCTACCGTGATAGAAGATTTTGCTTATATCGCCCACCCCTAGGTTGAAGCGACAATAAAAGCCGACTTGACTCGTCTCGACATATTCCCGATGAAGTCTATTTTAGTACGACTACAAAAATGTGGAAAAGTGAATACTGGCATTGCAAAATGTTCCTCTAGACCAAAACAACATGTTACATAAACCAGATGATGGCACATGAGGGTTAATCCGCATGCTGATTAAACAGTGAAATGCACAAAGCCGTTGTTCTGCAATTCAGCCAGTTAGTTCATTTACCGAACCAGACTCCTGGCATCTCCTGGCCTCAGTCTGTGAACGAGAAATGGAAAGAGTTCAAATCAAAAGCCACCTTTTTTTAGCTTGGAAATAAAGAGAGTAGCTACATCTTATCTCATGAACACTTCACCGTATCATCTAACAGATATAAATCACTCTGATAATACGGCTGTGATTACGTAAGTGACGAAACAAAGAAACTCCTGACAGCACTCCAAGAAATTAGCAATAGATCCTTCCTTAGTGAGAGAAATCCAACGAGACCGAGGAGTAACGCCAAAAAAAAAATGAAACCGTGTGCTTTACCCCTGAGTGCTTACCAGTGAGACGGTGACCGGGTTGTTGGGTCTGTGATCGGTTTCGTAAAGGATGGCCAGAGTGGCAGCTTTAACACCAATCACAGAGGAAACCTTCCCCACTGTCCTCTAATCCATCACAGATGAAATAAAACGGAATTAAAAAAAAAAAAAAAAAAAACAGGAGGCAGAAAAAAAAAACAAAAAAAAAAAAGAAAAAAAGAAGAGAGAGTCATGAGAATCAAAGATACAAAAGCAAAGGAGAGGGATTAAAGTAGTCGACTAAAAAGACATGCACAAACCCATACAAAGCATGCGTTCACACGTTCTAATAGTATAGTTCCTGGTTCTCAGCAAAAAAAAAAAAAAAAAAAAAACACGTCTCGACTGTTGCAACAAATTAATAAACTAATTAAATAAATAACTTAAATCTACATTTAGTGTCCTGAAGTTCCCGAGTCACGCACATGATATACAGTAGGGGTGGCGGGTCTGTGAAAACATCTAGGGTGAGTGAGTGAGACAGAGTTGTGTTTTTCCATGTGCACGATGAGGTCAGCTAACATAATGAAGTGTTTCCTTGTGCATTTTTAGGAATAACAAAAAGACCAAAACGACTAAAGTCAGATTAAAGCTGATGAAGGTTTATAATGCGTTTCCATGAGTCTAATCAAGCTGATCTAAATATATTTAAAAAAAAACATGAAACAATGTGATACTATTTTGGAAAGATCCATGGAATACGGCTTATATGATGTACATTTTCAAAGCAGACACCAAATGGAGAAGTTGTTTACATTAAAATGTCAATTTAAATTCAACTGCAGGCAAAGTTTTCATTCCTTATCTTTTGTCTCCAGACCGGATATTAAAAATGTGCTGATTTGTTTTACAAAAAGTTATTAGAAAATAATGTACCATTAATTTTGTATTATACAATTCATTCTGTTTTGCACTACTTGAGAATTAATACTTACTGTATGAGCCAAGCCTCATGCGTTGCTTCTATAAATTATATTTTGTCCTCATTTTTCTTTCATACAGTACTTTATTGGTCCCTGATAAAAACTATTTATGGGTGCATAAACTTTTGCACTTAAGTGTTTGATTGTGTTCTTAATGCAGGTTGTGTATCAGTAAAGAATGCAAATTAGTGCATCGACATTTTAATCTCCTTTAAATCACTATTTTATCAGTTACACTTTAAAATACAAGGGGCGTTCAAGTCAAACCGGGACATTTCTAGTGAATGATGTAAAACTTCTTGACAATGGACTTAAAAAACAAAAAATTTCTAAACGACAATTCTGGTGGAGGTTTTTATTTATTGACTTTTGCTAGCACGGTTTGGCTCTACGCCTACGTCTGTGCTGCTTCTTTTATTATATGGTAAAACATTTCTACCCTGGTGGGCGTGGTCTTTTCCAGCATGACTCCAACAACTCTACTTACTGTAGATCTCGACCTAATTAAAGACCTATTAAGAGATTTTAGCCGGAAATTGAGGTTTACCCGTGGCTCCGCCCACATACAGTACATGTCGTAAAATGCTGCGTATGATATAACAGATGAAGATGAAAATGTTTTACGTACTGTATACAGTATACTGTAGATAGACAGACGTGCTCCACACACTTGTTGCATCAAGGATATATTGGTGACCCCCCCCCCAAAATAAAAACATTAGGCATGCATGTATTAGGATTTGGAAAATGCGGTTGTGACCAAACGTGCCAAATCTCTAAAAACAATGAAATACCTGTTTGGAAGGATCGAGGCATTGTGCGCGCTTGATGTCGGATTGACTTTTCTGCCCACGGTGATCGTGAGTCACCTCCTCTGACTCAGAATGTCCGTTACACTACAATCAACAGGAAAGCTCACTTGACAGCTGATACTATAGAGCATGAAACCTTCTGCTTATTTAGACGAGTTTATTCACGTTTGATTTCTACTTGACTCTGGAATCAGAGAGACGCAGCATGAGAAAGAAACCGTATCATCTTGTGGCCTTGGGGTCGGTGAGGGGCAAACAGGAGCTGCCAGGTGTTCGAGCAGCTCAGGTATGCGAGGTTGTTAACAGCACACTGATCTCGCACACACCCAAGTCAGTGAGAGAGGTTTACATTCCTTCATAACAACCCTCGACCTCCATCCATCACGGTTACAGAACAATAATCACATAGGAAGAAACTTATCTTACAGAGGAAATGTTAAATAAAGCACTCAGTGGTTCACAAACACACAGATATTCGGGACGAAGATGATGGTGTTACCTGCGTGGGGGGAGCTTCAGGAAGAGGAGACAGGACACAGGAAAGAGCAGAGGGCTCCGGGACAGAAGGGTATGAGAGAGGTTTCGGAGGAGAAGAAGCAGGAGCAGGAGAGGACGCAATCGTCTATTAAAGAAAAGAAAGGAGGAAAGGAAAATAGTACAGCAAAATTAAATAAATTTGAAAATAAAAGAAAAAAAAAAGAAACAAGAAAATAAAAAGGAAATGGATGGTGAAAAAAATTACTGAAATATCTTTTTAAAAAATTAACATGTAGAATAAAAATAAAACATACAAAGGTTATAGCATCGAATATAGAAATACAAAGTTTGTCCTCAATTGAACAAGTAAGAAAATAGGAAATAAAGACAAAATCAAATTAAAGAAATGGAGAATATAAGGTATAAAGTAGATGTAAAAAGAAAAAGTAAAAGGAATAAAAACAGAAAAAAGAAAAATAAAGATACAAACGATTGAAAAAAAAGATGAAAGAAATGAGAAGTAAATCAAAAGAAAAACAGAAAAAACTAAATAGAAATATTTTTAAAAAGGGGAAAACGAGAAGAAAAAGGAAACGGGAAAAAGGACAGAATATAAAAAAGACAAAAGCAAATAATGCAAGAAAGTATTAAAAAAAAAAAAAAAAAAAAGAGTAAAGACAACAAAAACAAGAAAAGGAAAAAATGATGAAGGAACACTGTTTGTTAGTTGGAAACAGAATTATACTGTTACGTGCAGCAATTCCTAAATTACAAAAGTAAACTACAAGTCTTAAAAAAAAAAAAAAAAAAAAAGAAAACAAACAAACAAACAAAAAAAAAAGTGTGATGTGATGGAGCAGCCATGCTGAAACTGTACTGCAGTGAGGTTCACTAGGAGAACGATCACACACACGCGAACGCACATGCACACACTGAGAATTGTGGTAAAGATTAACTTGGTAAAAAAAAAATGTTTAAAAATACATTTGTGCTTAGATAAATTTACACGCTCGGACAGAAAACAAAAAAAAACAATTTTTTTTTTTTTTAAACTGCGTGCAACAACAACTGGAGAAATTGGTCCTCCCACACAGCAAGCGTGAAACAGCAGAAAGCTGTGACGGTGTTAGTCATCCCTCGGTTTGACTGGACAGAAGCAGGACCGTACCATCTCACTCTTTAATTAGGGGTGCAGCGGCAGGACAGGCAGGATTGTACCACAACATTCCAGAGTGAGGTTGCAGCAAGCTTGCAGCGTCTCTCCATCACCTGCGACGGCGTTCCAGAGAAGAGGAAGCTCAGCTGCTTGGCTCGCTCCCTGATACTCTTTTTGCTGAACTCTCGTGCGCTTGGGGTCTGCACCGAGGCAGACGGGAAGTGTGTTCGAGGGGAGAGAGAAAGCAAGGTTTCATCCACAGTATCTTTGCACAGGAACTAGAACATTTTCTTGTATGCTTTCTCAAACTAAAACTTTCTTGTATGCCCTCTTGTTATATTACCTATAATGTTAGCTACTGTACTTCTGGAAATCTATGAAGCGCGCTTAGAAGTGGTACTGATCTGAAACTCTGGATCAGCATCAAGGATCAGGGCATCCCTTTCAGACTTACTCAGGAGCATGCAAATCCCATCTATCCCATGATGGTGTTCCCAAACAACCCATGCAGCATGGAGAAGCGAGGCTGTAGGTAGCTACATTCACCTGTGTGATCTTGTCATCCAGGATCGTTAATCGCTGCAGCATCCCTCCCAGAGCGGGTGTGGAGAGCGAAAAGGTATCCGAGGACTTCGAGCTGATTGAAGGTTGCTTTTCAGGTGCGAGGACGTGCTTCAGAGTCAACAGCTGAGTCGCCGAGACCGAAATGCATTGCAGGCTGGGTCGAGGTTCAGAAGTGGACTGATGGCGAGACCAAGCTTCTGTTGTTTGACACGTGACCTGTACCTCTGGAGTCTGAAACCCAGACTGGTTATCCATGGCATGGTAGACGGAGTGAAAGTGAATGTCCTGGGTTTCCACCACATGTCCATGTTTGTGACCAGGCTGCATTTGAGACTCGAGGAGTCTTAAGTAAGGGGACGGCTGGAAGCAGGCATACAGAGCAACGGTTTAGCAGAAACCGAAACCACTGAATCGGACTCACACATGGATCGTTCGTTCTCGTCATGGAAGCACAGGATTAATGTTCTGTACATGCTGGACTGAGCCTACCTTCCACTTGGGTTTGGGAGAAGATGGAGGGGATGAGGACTGGAGCTTGGGTTTAGCAAACCGAGGGTTTTCGGTCATGTCCAGGGAAACGGGCATTTCAGAATACGAATCGGATGCTGACTGACTTGCAGAAACAGAGGAGAGATGAAGAAAAGGTGATGAACAGGTTATACACTACACCTGGCCAAAATAAATAAATAAATAAATAAATAAATAAACTCTTTCACTATTTGAGTCCTAGAATAAACCCTGAAGAAGAGCTCCGTAGATGTGATAACCTGGTCATTCAGTACTGAAGGTCGTCAGCTGACTTTATTTTATTGCCACATAACGTTGCTGAGTCTAGACCTGAGTAACTGAAGCAACCCCAGATCACAAGACGTTCTCCAGAGGCTCGTACAGTGGACACTACTGTATGTATGAGTCACATGACCTTTTTATGTCCAATCTTTATGCTCCCTAACAGAAAAAAGCCTTTTTTCTGATTAGTCTTAGACTAATAAGTGGTTTTCTTATGGACACACAGCTGTTTAGTCCCAATCCTGTGAGTTCTCATTACATTGTGTGTGTGTGTGTGTGTGTGTGTGTGTGTGTGTGTGTGTGTGTGTGTGTGTGTGTGTGT
The DNA here is from genome assembly GCA_030068275.1 of Clarias platycephalus. Taxonomy (NCBI): domain Eukaryota; kingdom Metazoa; phylum Chordata; class Actinopteri; order Siluriformes; family Clariidae; genus Clarias; species Clarias platycephalus. The sequence goes on along the minus strand of JAQQZT010000002.1, from coordinate 27,586,808 downwards.
AGAAATGCTCTTACTTTCACTATTAAACACAGCTCTGGTTTCTACAGTCATCTAAATCAGAAATCATCTCAATTTACACTACCGTTCAAAAGCTTGGGGTCACTTGCAAATTTCTTTGTTTTTGTTTAGTGATTTATTTTCTACATTCTACAACAATACTGCGGATTTCA
>JAQQZT010000002.1:27571034-27586538 GCA_030068275.1 Clarias platycephalus | reverse complement strand
ATGTAGAAAGAAATAAACATCAGGAACCATCATGGAGTTAGAAAGTGTTCTAAAACTTTTGAACGGTAGTGTATATTTTTAACCTAATTTGTTCCTAATAAAATGTATTAAGCAAATCTTAAATGACGGAACTTGGGTAAAGAAATGTTTATTTGCTTCTTTAATTGCACCCCATTTGAAATGGCAACGTATTTAAAAAAATATTTTTTTTGCCCAGGCAGTGTAAAAGAGAAAAAAAGAATGCAAATCAATTGCTCATATTTGACCACTGATAACCTCAAGTTGTGAGAGAACAGTTTGGCTGGAATAAAATGAAATGAAATGCAAAATGAAGTTTAGTTGGGGGAAAAAAATAACTTTTATCTAAGACGGAGGACGTATACTGTACATCCAATATAATAAATACCTAAGTAGTTTTTCCAAGTCTTAAAATGGACATGTTTGAAGACAACCATAAAATAAATCATCTGAAAGCTATGGATTTTAACCCAAACATCACGCTGGAAGCTGTATTCATTTTCACATTAATTAATGATATCATTTACACAGAGATCTTGAGATAATGAGAGGAAACGAGACGGCACGTCTGGCCCAGCGTGTCTCACCACACAAAGAGGGGTATTTAACTAAGATTATAGCGACAGCTAAGAGGCGGATTTCTGTCGTCTCTTGTTCACGGCCGTATGTGCACAACTCTGGTAAAGTTTCCATTTCACCATTGGAAAGTGTCCTGGAGTTAGAAATAAATGTCAGTGGGACACCAAGAGCCTCAAATGGTCTTCTAATGCCAATCTGACCAGAAATGAGATCCGCAAACGCTATCTAAAAACAGATTGTTATCATTATCTCTGTAACACAAACTATTAATAATGAATAATATGGACATTCAGTAATTCGCTAAATAAGCAACCAAACACTTAGGGTTGTGCAGTTAAAGATCTTTCTTTCTTTTCTTTAACTGCAGATAAAGATAATCTGTTTTTAGATAGAAAGAAAAGATGTCCTGAAGTGCAGCTTTTAGCACCAACATCAACGTTCAAGCTATAGACTTTATTATAAATAAATAACATTTATTAATTTATTATTTATTATATTTGATTATAAAGAACTATGCTCCCATGTGCCACTAAACTTTATCAGTTGTGGCACCCACACACACAAACACACACACTTGAGAGGAGACAGAACTCTGATGACTGATTCACGTGAAGGGCGCGATACCGAGTGTGCACATTGCGCAAACGTATCAAACTTTGGCATCTAGTGTACCAGGATTCGTGCCACCGCCCGCTGCGTGAAAGCACCCTGACTCAGAAAGTGTTACCTGTCGGCGCCAGACGTAGCCGGGAGCGTTCTCCTCGAACTTGGCCTGAAGCTGAGTCGCCATGGAGCGCACTTTATTCTCCTTTTGCTCGCCCTCCTCCACCGCAGTCGAAGTGCTCTGTTTGGAAAGCTACGTACAAGACATACGGACATCGTTCATGATTCGAACACAGCGGAGCTGTGTGTAAAATACAAACGTTGGCTTCAACACACCTCTTCCAGGTAGCTGATGGCTTTTCTTCTCTTTTTGCTGTCGTTATCTTCCACAATTTTGTCATCCTTTGAAAGAAACAAAGAAATGCAGAACACTTGGTTTCAATGATAAACAGACATCGATATAATATTTCACTCATCATTATATGACCTCTAAATTGATTATTATAAATTAACAAACTTTTTAAAAGGTTTTAAAAAATTAATGAAAGGCTATTAAAAAAAAGTGAGACACGAAGCTGGGACTGTTTCTTTCTAGGCCAGACTGTAGTGTCATGCCATAACTCGCCCTATATCATTCTTATCTTCCCATCAATCAGAGCAAACAATAGCCAAACCAACTTTTTTAACCTCGAAAGCATAAAAAATTCCTTTAAAAAAAAACCTACCTTTGGAATCCGTTTCCTGTGCAACGCAAGGTTCGTTAAGTTGCAGACAGTGTTATTGGAATTGGATGAAATGTCCTCGTTGGTCTCCCACGGTACTCCTGCAAATCAAGGACATATTGTAAGTCTGTTATTCTATTAATCTTATGCAGGTGTGAATAACAGAAATATTTATATCACTTGAAAACAAAAAAAAAAGGATAAATTGTTTCAACCTGCTCATTTCTGCAAAAAGTTTACAACTTTTAAAGTTGAACTTTTTTGACACCTAAAATAAAGATACTTTCACAGAATAAAAATATCCGAGTCCTCCTCATTATTATGAAATAAAAAGCCAAACTTAAATTTTCCACCTGCAGCAAACCAAAAATGCCGTCACTGCAAAAATGGCTGTGTATCACTTTTAAACAGACGAATTTATCTAGCATTTCCATTTCCAGGATTGGAATAAAGTGAATAGATATCCTACCTGAAGCAGGTGAGGAGGAGTTGCGGAACATCTCGTGGAATTTGGACAGGTAGAGCACCATGACGAGTTTGTCGGGTTCCTTCTCAGCAGCCATTTCCTTCCCGGTGATGAGCGGCTGGATGCCGAACGATTTCTCGGCTAACTCGAACGCCAGTTGGTTGTTCCTGGCGCTGTCCGCTTCATTCAGAGAATTAAAATCACTGGGAGCGGGGGACAAACGAACAAAAAACATAATTTGATTAGAGCTGTGGATCATCGACTGTTGATTCGATTCAGTTTGATTTGGGGGAATTTTCTATTCAATTCAACAGCACTAATGTTAGTCTCAAGCAGCTATACTCCTTACAGGTTTGAAATTAGAGTTAATCCTTGGATCGTGACGATAATTCATTCTGACAGTGTGCTTGTACATCAAAGCACTCGTATATCAAAGTGAATTTCCTCCATAAGAAATAATGGAAAGTATATTTTGACTATACGAGCGCGCACTAAGACTGAGCATGGGAGATGATAACCCACAATCCCACAGCGCGAGCGAGAGAACAACCTTTGGCTCAGTTGCGATCATGTGACGCTCAGCAGACAAAGCGTATACGTACTACAGTACTAGTATTTAAATTTTTTTTTATTTTTTTTTATTTTGCTCGTCTTGCAAAAAACGCTCACAGACCAAGTTACTCGCAATCAAAGGTTTTGTTATTAAACTACAAAAAAAAAGTATCCGATAAACATTAAAATGTTGTAAAATTTATAATATTTTTTTCCCCTTGCACCACATTTCGGTCCAGTAGGTGGCGTTGTTGCTTCAATTGCAAATAAATTCAAAAGAAGAAGAAGCAGCATCAGCGCTCACTTAAATTAAGTACTTGAGAAAGATTTAATCTGAATCTATTAATAGAAGTTTATAATTTAAATTTTATAATTCTTTTTTTTCCACTCGCATGTTTGTTTTTCCCCACAGAAGTTGCTTTTTTACCTTAAAAATATACTTGATTTTTTTATTTTGAGGGGGAAAAAGGAAGTATAATTTCTAGATACTTTATTATATAATCAAGTATTTTAAAACGTTAAGTTATAAATATGACAAGTCGTAATTTTAAAATGCTTTTGGTATTACTAGGAGGCAGTACCAAAATGTGTGTACAGGAACAAGTTTACTCCACCAGTTTTGGTGTCTTGTACCAGAACATCTCGAAACATGGTGACTCACGATCACAAAAATTACGATTCATTATTTTATAATTATAGGTTGAAGTCTCACAATTAGATAACCTTCTATCCTAAAATTAAACCTTAGTATCTCACGATGATGATTTCGTATCTCATAATTAGGACACATAATTATGCGTGTGTCGCCTGGCATCCCATTCAGGCTGTGTTCTTGTCTCACATCCAACATTTCCGGGATAAACTCTAGACCCCGAGCGACCTTGACCAGGATAAAGAGCCTTGTGAGTGAGAGTGACAATGTGAAACCGGAGGAGGTAAGCATGCATCTACATGAACTGCTGATTCTTGGTGTTAATTCTATGCGTGTGTGTTTCTCTCTCACATGAGGTCTGGGCGTTGGTGGTGGATGAGGGCGCACAGGGCGAGTCCACTTCTCCAGGATGTAGTGAGGTCGGTAACGTTCACTCCTTTGTAGCCCTGCGTCTGTTTCTGACACCACAGCAACAAGCGGCTGGGACGCACCTCCGATTCTGGCAACACACACCAACACACTTTTTTTTTTTTTTTTTTACTATAATTGTAACCCCTGACTTGCTAAATATTGCCATTCCTACACACTATCGCTAAGTTCAGTAACTTACAATCTTCAGATAAAGTGGTACTTTTTATAGGGATTTAAACACTCACACACAAACATCTTCACTGCAGGTCAATTTACTCAGAAAAAGCGCTCGCATGTTTAGCAAGGCTCAGTAAAGCGGACATGAATTTCAAACCAATACAGGTAAGCAAGTGTGTACTCAACGTGAAGGCCAGTAAGACTGCAGCATGGGGTGTGGAACTGTGAAAAAGCTATTATTAATTTCCACACTAGCAGCTCCTTCAACACAAACATTCAGTAAGGACGAGAGGCTGGAATCTGGCTCGGCTGGGAAGCGATACGAACGATGTGACTGCTAAAGAACGTGAATTTGAAGAATTTTGAAATGTTTAGAGCACAGGTGGACAAATCACTGTTGCTCTGGACCATTGACCCTAAGTATTTAGAGTTCCGCACCCTCTTTATCTCTGCTCCCTGTAGCCTTACCATTCCACTTAGGTTCCTCTCATTCACACACATGTATTCTGTCTAACCTTCATTCCTCTGCTTTTCAGAGCGTACCTCCACCTCTCCAAATTTTCCTCCACCTGTTCCCTGCTCTTGCTACAAAGCACAAAGTCATCTGCAAACATCATAGTCCATGGAGACTCCTGTCTAACCTCATCTGTCATTCTGTCCATCACCAGAGCAAACAAAAAGGGGCCCAGAGCCGATCCTTGATGCAGACCCACCTCCACCTTTAACTCTTCTGTCACACCTACAGCACATCTCACCACTGTCTTACAGCTCTCATACATGTCCTGCACCACTCTAACATACTTCTCTGCAAACACTGATCATCAATTATAATAAACTGTTGACAGGATCATATGACTAATCTATGCCTGTGGAGACCAATGGTAAGCCCTTCCAGCCCGATCCCACAGAAAAACCAATGAAAAACAAACAAACAAACAAACAAACAAACAAAAAAAATGCTGGCCGTGATGGAAACCCATCAGTACACCACAGTGTGCCTGGCCTGGGGCACAGCAGGTAAAAGGCCCAAGGTCGCTAACCTGGACTACCAAACTCCCCAGATCCCAATCAGATTGAGCACACATGGGATACATTGGACAAACATGTCCGATCCATGGAGGCCTCGCCCCACAGCACACAAAGAATCTGTACCAACGTCATGGTGCCAGTCACCGCAGCGCACACAACCAGAGGTCTATAGGAATCATGCCACAAGGGGCAGCTACACAATAAAGTTTTGTGTTGTAATGTTATGGTTGATACGGTACACACAAAGGGCACACACACAAATACTAGTAGTGGTCAATTAGGATAACCCGTCTCACCTTTCCTGGAGATATTGGCAGACCTGCGTGTTAGTCCACTTCGCTCCAGCGTACGCGAGTTCTGCTCCCCGTTGATGTAGAGATGCTGAACCTGATGCAGCGATTGAGAGAAGCCGGTCACACAAACATGTTAAGACTGTTTTAACAGAGTATTGATCAGCGAGCCGGTCAGCGCGTCACCTGGTGCGGTCGGACGCAGGTGGAGTTGAGGTTGGGGTAGCGGGTTGCAGGGTCGATGGTGTACTGCTCGAAGTTCTTACTGATGTTTTCTGCTGTGGTTTGAGGCAGCAGCCTGTAGATGCTCTCCCTGTCACGTACAAGACCAGGAACGACTATGTTACTATCTTCAGTGCCAAATTGGAGGATGTGTACAGAGATAAAGATTTTACATAATACTTCCCAGAAATGGAATTTAAATAAAACAAACAAAACAAAATGCAAAAAGTTTAACTGTTAATGTTTGGTGAAGTTTGCTTGCTTATTACCAACGAACCTGAGCTTGATGATAAGTGAGGCAGATATAAAAAAAAATAAAAAATAAATTCCCAATCCACAAAACACTGTCTAGTCCCAAGAGTTTCATTTCCCCATGACTTTATTTAGAACAGTTTTACAAAAATTTCCGTTCCAGAAGTATCAAATTATTGGCCTGCATTAAGCAAAGAGAACGACTAGGGAGATTTGAAATGACTGGAATGGAGTTAAGCACACACAATTAAAACATACAAGGTGCTGTATCGTTAACTTCGCTGAAGAAATGTGGTCGAAAACATAAAAACTGTGAACGGAGATGACTCAAACACTTGGTGAAGTTGCATTGTAAAAATCCCCAGTAGAAATCATACTGTAGCTACATTCAATAGTAAAGCACGAGTATTTCCACATACACAATATGATGTGAATTTGGACAAAACAGCTGTGTGTGCATAAGAAAACCACTTGTAGGTGAAACTAATCAGGAAATAAGGCTTAAATCCACTAGGGAGCATAAAGACTGGACTTTGGAGCGATGGACAAAGGTCATGTGATCTGATGAGTCCAGATTGACTGTATACCAGAGCGATGGGCGTGTCAGGGTAAGAAGGGAAGCGCATGAGGCCATCATGCATCGTGTCCACTGTACAAGCCTCTGGAGACAGTGTTGTGATCTGGAGTCGCTTCAGTCGCTCAGGTCTAGACTCAGCAACGTTATGAGGCAATCAAATGAAGTCAGCTGACGACCTGAAATGTACTGAATCACCAAGACATCACATCTATGGAGGAGTTTTTCTTCCCTGATAAAACGGGTATATTCCAGGACACAAATTGTAAAAAAGAGTGGTTCTGGGAGCTGGACATCACAATGTGTCCCATGCTCAAAGCTAAAAGCGATCAAATCAATATTAGTGTGTGCAAAATGTTTTTTTAGATGGGGAGTGTATTAGCATTCCTACTTACACTTAGCAGAGACACATACTGTACTGTACTAATCTTTTATGACCAAAGTACCAGCTATGGGGTTGTGATCTGACCTCTCAGACAGCACCTCCAGAGGGGCTTTGCCCTGAGCCCATCCCTGCACCATCCACACCGCGTCAAACGCTGCCAGGAAGCCTCGAGCACATCCTGTTCCCATGGGCCAAAACGGCTGAGGGAGGAACGATACAACACACATTACATACACAAACACACACACACTCAAATACGAGAAATTTGCATGACGGTAGAATGTAATTAATGTAATAAAACACATGACTTAACAGAAAAGTACAAATAGAAAAACCCTTCTCCTTGAGATTAAAAGAATCTCAATCTAAAACCAAATCGTTTTATGTCCGCACCTCCAGAAGACTATCTCCAACCAGAGCCACCAGAAGCTGGTGTCCGTTCTTCTCCCGGATGAGCGCGGCGTTTTCCGACGCATACATGCAGGTGAAGTCGAACATGGCCACGTCGGGCTGCGCGTAGTGGTTCATGGCGTAGTCCAGCGACGGCAGCTGGTAGTTGGTGCCGAAGTCGGCGGCCTCGCGGGCGTAGGAGAGCAGAGCCTCCTGATTGACGTTGTCGCTGTGCAGGAGTCGCTCCGTCTCGATGTAGTCCTGATCGAGGAGAGGAAAAAAAAACTAAAGGATTTAGATTAAAGGCACATTCGGATTTCCTATAAAATATGATCAATTACCTCGTCAGACTATTAAATAAAAAAAAGTAGTGGGTCAGAAGTGACTGTTACAGTACACGAGAAACAAACATGTTGGAAGGTGTGAAACGTTTTTGGAGATCATTCCTCATTAAAAGCGATAATCCGGCCTTTCTACCACCGTCGTCTCATATTACTACGATTTTAGGATTACCAGTTTTTTTTTTTAAAGAACATTAATAAATCTGAAATCTACATTTTATATAAATTTTTTTTTTTTTAATAACATGGTTTTTTAATTATAAAAAAAGTGTTTCAGTCCTAACGGCAAAACAGTTAAAAAAAAAAAAAAAAAAAAAAAAAAAAAGATGCGCTGGTGGACATTTCACAACAATAAAGGTAATTATAAAAGCATGGTGTTTTTTTTTTTTGTTTTTTTTTTGTTTTTTTTACAGGGTCTTTTTAAAATTAACATAGAAGGAAAAACTAAAGAAAAGGACGATTAAGATGGAGATGAAGTTAAAGCAGAACAAAAAAACAGAGCAGAACAAAGATGGAGCAAAAATTTAAAGATTAAGAAGATAGAGCAAAAAAATAAAGAGATGTAAAAGAAAGGGGTAAAGAAGATGGAGGAGAATAAAAAGATTGAGAAGATGATATAGGAGACATATGAAGAAGATGTACTGTAGGAGATGGATGAGAAGATAAAGCAATAAAAAGCAGTAAAACAAACAAAAAAAAAAGAATAAAAAAATATGCAGTACATGTACCACATTTTCGACAATATGATTTTCTTTAAAGTAGAATAAAATCTTTAACAGTATTGAAAACAGTAAAAGGTTTTACACACGTCTATTCGATTTGTTTTGCTTGAACTGTGAGCAGCAGAAACTCTTCAAAGAGACCCAGAAATGTCTTCTTGTATTGAGATACGGTAATATGTGTGTGTGTGTGTGTGTGTGTGTGTGTGTGTGTGTGTGTGTGTGTGTGTGTGTGTGTGTGTGCTGTAGAGGCCTAGCTGGTGATTGTCATGTGTGTATGGAAAAGCGGAGCTGATGCACTTCAGTGCTGTTCCTGATCGAGTTACAATCAATAACGGAACATACTCGGAGTGAGGACACCATGCCAGGAACATGAGAGGAACCTGGATCCACTTTTACAACAAACACACTCACACACATTGCTGTAGTGAGTGATTTGTCCCTGAGGGGAGAGTAATAAAGTGTGGCCAGAGATGCCACAAATCCCAATACACTACACTGCACTCAGTCCTACTTTACACACACACACACACATATATATACATACATACATACATACATACATACATACATATATATATATATATATATAAAAATAAATAAAGCTGCTGTACGTGTACTTACGTGAATAATTACACCTTTATCCAGCAAACTCTGCTTCTTTGCAGTCATGACGAAGTAGTGTGTGTTGTCCTTGTAGTACACAATGTTCTCCAAATCGATTCCTGTTTAAAAAAAAAAAAAAAAAAAAAAAAGAGATATGACGATATCTCCTGGAGATAAAGTTTATTTGCTTCATGATGAGAATACAGTCATCTTGACTCAATGCTCCTGACTTCAGCTCTTACATGAGATGTAATTATCACCCGAGTGTTAGCGCTATCGATAAAACACACCACAACAAGACGGCAGAACTCAAGATCAACTCGAGTGCCGACCTTAATTCACTCCGTTTAAAACTTCAGCATAGTTGCTTAAAATCACGTAGCGTAGTAGGTAGATTTTGTTTGTAAATTTATTTTTAAATACGCAACATGCGAGCTGATCAACAGGACAGAGTGAAAAACGATAATTCGATAATGAAGGGATGAGAACTCGCCCGTCTCTTCCTTAAGCTCCAGGAAGAACTTCTGGTTGAAGATGAAGGCCACGCCGCTGATCTCCTCCACTTTGGCCTCGGCCGTGGTGTTGCGGTTCACGAAGTTGGCCGTGATGGCGATGGCGAGCTTGCCTCGAAACTCCTTTCTTTTGAAACCTGGAGTCGAGAAGAAGCGGAACAAACCGGAACGGATTGAGGAGGGGAAGAAAGTATCAAAATGTAATGTTGAAGTATTTTCAGAAGGAGTCTCCAGTGTCGGTGCTTTGTAACTCTCAGATAAAAATTTAAAGTCGACTTTTATTTGGTCACATACAGTACACAGTCATACACGGTATGAAACAAAGAAAATGTAAATTAGAATTTTTATCTCATGGTAATGAAATGGAATGCGACAAGTTTGTGTTTGTGTTAATCGGCGTTCCCAAATTGTCCGTAGAGTGTGAATGACAATTGCGCATCGAGTTGGCAACCTGACCCCTTAAGTAACTGCCACAGAAACAAGATGTATACGGATATATCTCCAAAAAATAAATAAATAGTTCCTACAGGGTTCAGAGTCAAACAACGAACGCTTTCCTCACTTCCTAGCGAAGTTGTTTGAGAGGCCGTTTGCTCATTATTATGTAGACTCGAGTGGAGGCAACGTTTTCGTGTTCAGTCATAGATTCCCTGTTAATCATTTGCGGACTCGACAACTGTCAAATATACGCAACGTTTCAAAATGTACTTGTACGATTGAATGAATGGAATGTTGACGTCCTATAACTCATCATTGATTGGTCGTTTTTCTCCAGACTGGTTTTGTCTACTAGCCTCAACACCCCCTCTTAAAAGAAATAGTTCCACCATCCCTGATTGATTACCGTTACCATTAAAAATGCATTTTTCTTCAACGGTTTTATAATAGGATGTGAACTTTCCCATGCCTCTGTGCTCATAAAACAACTCCCTCGTTGTGCTTCCTGACTCCTTATGTGGTCGCACTTCCTACAGTCCGGGCTGAGATGAAAATACACACAAAACAGCTTGTGTCTGCTGGAACCCTTTTGTTTAACCGGAGAAAATGCAGATGTATTATTGTCCCTGTGTCTCTCCATGACGTACGTGACGCCTGGACAAAAGCTTAAATAAGATCCCTTTGCTGACAAAGAAGAGAAATCTTCAGTGTATCGAAGTGTGGCGGACACAACGAGCAATCCTTCTTTTAATTCATCTTAAAACGTAATTGTTCTTAAACCTAACACTAACTGATGATTAAATTCCCGTCCGTTAATGAACTTGACCTGAAAGTGAAACGAATCTCATCTCCATCAAAATCCTACCTCCGTCATCTCCACATTTCTTTTCTTCTTCTTTCTATCACACAAGATCGATTGCTCTCTCATGCCTCCAGAAGTGACCTTCTCACATTCCCAGAACGGGCTCTAAACGATGGTGTGGTGAGAACTCGTCAACACCCTGCGATATGACTCGGCGACTCTTTAAGCTTCCTCTGGATCAAATGTGCGGCGCCTCGTACAATCCTGATTGCTCATTTTGTCCTGGGACTATTCTGGGAATCCTCCACAAAACAGGAAACTCATTTATTTCATGTGCCTCTTTTTTTTTTTATCTCGGTAGGAGATTCATGTGAAAAAAAAAAAGCGCTTGTTTATCGAAATGTGTACCTTAAAGGCGCAGGAGGACTTCCTGGAGTTTTTTTTTTTTTTTTTAAGAACTCTCAATTTCTGTGAATGCCGTTTGCTCTTTATAACTGGATGATTATCCACTTGTCAGGAAATGCAGGATGGAGCCTAATGGCGCTTAAAATCACCTCGTGAAACTTTCGCAAATTCCTGTTTCTCACCGTCTAGCGTGCTTCTCCGTCCGTCTGCACCTATTACCACGGCGAAGTCATAATCAGAGACTGGGTGACCAGCAGGACGCAGTTCTGCTCTCCATCCAGACCCTGCAAAACACACACACACACACAAGGTATAAATTACTTGATTTTGATCTTGGTGAGTTTTTTTTATTTTTATTATTATTACACAAACACAAAAATGCCTGACCTCAGTCGTTCTCGAAGGTTGCATAGCTAGAGGCTCTGCGCTCTATATATAGCCGAGCTGTAAGCTTATCATCTGCACACTATGCAAGCGCTGAGTGTCAATGACGCAAAAACCTTCTCAGTAACAAGGTAACCCAGCCACACTGTGTTCCTGTGAAATGTTCTCCAGAGTCATAAAACGCCATGGTTAAAGTCCTTGATATGGATTACAAAAGCTAAGGGGAACTTCTGATCTAGACGCATCCTTGACTCCGTACACATACTGTCCTCATCGTGGTGTAACTAATATTACAAACATAAAGACGCTAAAATGGCGGAGGACGTGTACAGGAAAGGTCTGCGTCCATCTACAGTATGTTCATCAATAACATCAACAAGTGTCTGCTGGCTTTGTTTATAGAGGACATGGGAAAGTCTTACACGATGACTTCGCATCAGGATGTTTTATAATCAGATAATGCTCTTTAAGAAGATACTAAAATGTAATCTTGAACCAGACCCTCTGATTGCTCTTCTTGATATCACTGGAGAGGAAGATAGGTGTCTAACTCCAGCTAAACAGCGGTTGTTGTCTTTTTTGACACTCCTGGCCAGACGTTCTCATTTTTTCAAGTGGAAGGATGCCACGTCCACCCACTCACGCCCAGTGGCTCAGAGATATTACGTCCTGTCTGTCTGTCCTTCCCTTTTTTTTTTTTCCATATACATCTATAGTTTAATTCCCTTCCTATTTAAATAGTTTAATTAAATTCTGTTAATGTTCCAGCTACACGTTTTTTTTCGTTTCTCTCCTTTTATCTTTTTTAAATATGCCTGGCGTCTAGCCTTTCTTACACATTCTTTCGAATTTTCTTTTCATTTTCGTGAAGCTGCTTTGAGACAATGACCAGTGTTAAAACCGCTATATAAATAAAATTTAATTGAATTAAAACTTGCTTGAAGTCAGGGAGGGGTGGGGTGGTCATAGGGGTTCATAAGGGGCTTACAAAATGTGCATTGAATCAATAAAAATAAATCAATAAATCTAAATCAATAAAAATATTGCTGAGAAAAAAAAAAAAGAAAAAAAAAAAAGAAGCCTTTCTTTAAATTTTTTATTATTTTTTTCCCGTCCTAAAATGATAAAAAAAGAAGCTGGAAATCCCCCAATATGGCAACATGATTTTAACCCATCACTTTTTAGACTGTTGTGACTGGAAGGCCCACTATACATACAAAGTCCTACATCAGTACCCTTTAATCTTGTGCCTCGTTAAATCGTTAAATGTCACTAGATCTGATCTAGGTAGATTGATTCACAGAATGATCGCATTCAGACGTTATGTAAAAGTGTGTATGTCTGAAAGGAAATCGAAGGAAAAAAATCGAAAAACAAACACTGCAATGTATGTGGACGTCTGATAGTCACCCCTACTGTACTGTTTATGCGATTCTTCCTTAAACTCCGGCAGCAGAGCTATGGTGTCCACAAACTTTTGGCGAACTTTGTACTCTACCCCACGGTTATATATCTTTCATTTATAATGGCTACCAGGAGTGTTAAAACCGGGAAAAAGACACGGTTATACTGTATTTAAAAGACCACGTCGTCCAATCGTCTCACCATCGTTCTTCTGCTCTTCGGGAGGCTCGCAGAGTTTGAGGAACTCGACGTTGACGTGCACCTCCACGCCGACGATGAGGCTCACCTTCAGGAGGATCAGCTGCAGCTGACGGATACCTAAAGGCACAGGAACGCCACACCGCGTAAATGATACATCGACATCAGCTGATAAACGACAAGCAGAAAACCTGTGATAAACGCTCATGGAAAAAATATATAAACGTGTAAATAGTGGGCGTGTCTGTCTGCAGACTATTAATTATTCATCATTAAGCCACAAAATCACTGCATGTCGCCAGAGTATTCCTGGACTACGGATTAGACGTGTGCTGCTCAAGAAACCAAGACATCTTTTACCAGGAGCATATTTTTAGTTCTTTGGTTTTTAGGGCGTGGTCTACTGTAATCTCTGCATGGAAATACAGACGTGTCAATCACAAACAGGTCAGACACACTCAATGTTAAAAAGAAAGATCTGATCAAACAAAATACTATAAATTAATAAAATACAGTGACTATAAAAGGTGTTTTATTCCAGATTGTTCCTACTTTTTTACAAATTCAGACAGAGCATCATGGGAAAGCATGCGAACACGTGATAAATCTACAAAAAAGTTCGAGGGGGCGAATATTTATTCATCATCCCATTTCAAACTGCACATTCTTGACGAACTACTGCGCATCATGTTTTTTTTTTTCTTTTCTTTAAATGTACATCTAACTACACACAGACAGGTCGGCACTTACTGATATGGTCTATGGCTCCGGCGCAGAACTTGCCGTAGAACTTCTTAGCACCGAGGTTCCGGAGGTCGTGGATGGTGTAAGGCCAAAGATGGAGGACGTTGTTCCTGGAGAACGAGTCCCTCTTCTCGATCACCACCACTTTGGCTCCGAGGAGAGCCAGCTCTATGGCAGTACGCAACCCGCAGGGGCCTCCGCCGATGATCAGACACTGTGCACACACACACACGAAGAATTCACAGGAATGAACGAGTCCATCAAACATGGGAGGTTCAGTTGATGCTAACGGACGCTTAACGAAGTAGCTCAAAATCTAATTGAAGTGGTGGTTCCTCAAAAAAATAAATAATTTTAAAAAGTACACAGTTAATCCACCCTTGAAAGTTTGTACCCAGGAGTCCCAGATCAACTTAATGTTCAATTTGCTATCTGGTTTAAAATGTAATTTTAAATGACAGACAGCAAGATCAATGATGTAGAATAATTAACAATTTGAATCAACCTAAAGGGAGATACAGCAATTGCTTTCAACCCCAAAGACTTTCTTGGTACAGGTTTCATTACAGCCCTTAGGAAAAAAAAGTTTAACCAAATACGCACAGGTGAATGGGCAAACCAATTACAATACCATCTTGGCCTGAGATATCAGGAGAGAATTACGCTACAGGTACGTGTATTTAGAAATTCAATGCTCACTTTCATTAATCTGCAATAATTCACTTGTGTGGACTTGCGGGTCAGCGCCGAGCACCTCAAACTCCACAAGCTACTGTACCTTATCCCTCAGACTCTGGGATTAAATTACGTTCACTTCGCCAAGGTAATGAAGTCTCCAGGCAACCAAGACATGAGGCCCACTAGAGCTTTCACTTCCACAGCGATCGAGCTCATGAATCTTTCATAAAGTGGTCCAGACTGGACTATTTTACAGAAGAAGCTCTCTGGTTATACACTTGAACTTAAATAAATATGCATAACTCTACAGTGTAGTGTACAGTTCAACATTCCACTTCTGATGGAAGAAATTATTACCAGGGGTTAGCAGATCATATAATAAATATCTATAATTTTATTAGTTTAGATTAATTGTCCACGTGCAAATTGATATTTAGTTGAGAAGTAAATAACCGATAATGTTTGTTTTGCATAATGATACTCCGTAACTCAACTTGTTCATCACAAGACAGCAGGCTTAAAGTTCAGGCACCGCACAACACTGGACATTAAAGTTTTATTTAGTAGAAGTAGTTTTAAGTAAGGACAAAGAGACAAGGACAGTATTTTCACTGTTAAAAAAATAATAATTCACTGTGAATTTGTTTCAAATTTTTATTTGTTTGGGATTGTGCCACTAGAATTTTTTTTTTTAAATATATATATAAATAATTAACCATTAACAATTAAGGATTTAATCAATGATTGATTGTTAACATACTCAACTATCGGTTAAACAAAATATGCGAAATTTATAGGTCCGGGACTTTAACGCGTTAATTTAGATTAATTAATTACACAGAAATAACGCGTAAAATTATTTTAACGCATTTTAAATCGCACTTATTTTTGCACCGCGGAACGTTTCTCACTGGATGAGTTTCGGCGGACCGATTATACTGGAGCACCAAC
>JAQQZT010000002.1:27517248-27532774 GCA_030068275.1 Clarias platycephalus | reverse complement strand
CTTGCTGATAGCTTGACTTCACATAGCCGTCTTCTAATAGTAACAGCACTAACAGGTAACTTTAGATGTTCTTTGAGGTAATTTTATCATCCTTCGATCCATTCGAATGGTAGTTTTCCGTTTTCTTCCACGTCTTTCTGGTTTTGGTCTCCATTTTAAAGCTTAGAAATGATTTGGTATCATTTTAGCAGAGCAGCCGATCATTTTCGTCACTTTTTTGTATGTTTTTCCATCTCTAATCAACTTTTGAATCAAAGTACGCTGTTCTTCTGAACAATGTCTGGACGACCCATTTTACTCCCTTTTCTGCATTTATCCTTAAATCAGGGGAACTTGTTCGACACCTGTTTTTCACAGAATAATTTACCTCTCTAATTTAACTCCATGGATATGGAGCTTTACTCACTTTTTTCAACACACTGCTATTATTTTGAACACCACTGCACACTCTTAATTGGGAAAAAAAAAAAAGTTTAAAGTTACAAAAGGTGTTGTGCTTCAAATTATGTGGTTAATAAACTAAAAACTTTATTAAAGATTTAATTATTTGCCAGCACATTGAAATGACTTTCTTGTTAGGAAGCTGGTGTCAGAGCTCAGGGTCGGTCAGGACACAGCGCCACTGGAGCAGACATGGATGAGGGGTTTTGCTTAATGGTGCAACGATGACTTAACGGAAAACAATTATTTCGCTGTAGCAGGAGGCGGGTTGTTTGCTGAAGGCCTGGAAAGCGGAGAAACACAGCATCATGCAATACCACCGACTGGAGGCGACTGATTGGACCCGAATCTATTTTTCAAAGGGTCAGATGAATGTCATTAAGAACTACTGTATCTACTGTAGAAGATAGAACTAAGAGTCCAGGAAGTGATGGTTTGTTCCAAACAGAGCCCTGATCTCAACATCATCCAGTCCATCTGGGATGAGTATTGTGAAGAGACGGAAAGATTTCAGGCAGCCTACCGTACATCCACAGAAGATCTGCCTTTAGTTCTCCAAGATGTTTGGAACAACCTGCCTGTAGAGTTCCTTCACAAACTGTGTGCAAGTGTACCTACAGTAGAGGAACTGATCTACAAGAAGGGTTTGGAGGTCACACCAAATACCGATTAGATTCAGATTTCTCTTCTGTTTATTCATGGTCCGTTTTGTTAATTGATTGTGGTGGAAATGTTATTTATATATATTTTAAAAAGTCATTTAGGTTTTATTTAAAGCAAACGGTTGTAACGGGTCTCCTCAATGCTTGTACATTTCTTTTGAATTTTCACATGTACACTAGGCATTGCTGAAGGTTGTGTACAGTATATTCCACCTTTGAACTGAATTAACCTAAATTCCTTGGTTAAGACAAATGTACGGTAAGACGCTCTGGATAATAAAGGGTTTCTTCTCGATCCTGAGAGCGTAATGTGTTTTTATGGCCCCTAGAGGGCAGCATTCATCAAACACAAATCATGTCCAGTAAGTAGGACACCACACGCCTGGATTAAATCCCACTAAAGCATGTGATGACCATGACTAACTCATCAGGATCTATTCTGGTCGCGACCCTTTCAGTATCTCATACTGTACACGGTCAAATCATGTCCAAAAAAAAAAGAAGCAGGTAACACGTCTCAGGCATGTATTTGAAGTCATTTATTCAGGATTTTTAATTTTTTCTTGGTTTACAAACACAAGGCACCCGTTGTGTTTCCCTTCTCCCACCCCAATGACATCAACTGTGGCATTTAACGATTCTCAGAAAGAGAGAAAAAGGGAAAGAAGAAGAAGAAGAAGAAGAAAAAAAAAAACTTCATACAGCCTGATAAAGAATATCAGAAGCTGGACAGCTTTCAGGAAAAAATTCCTCGTGACGTCGAGTCCATGAGGCGATAAGGCAAATCAGGCTGATGACTACGTCCTCTCTTGGCTGAGGCCTCGGGATCAGATGTGCCTCAGCAGCAGGAGGGAGCGCTGTGAGAAGATCGCAGCTGCGAGACGCCCTTTGGAAACGAGGACGTGACCTGAGCAAGCGTGCACACGGAGGAGTCAGTGTAGAGGAAAATGTTGACGTTAAAGTCTCGGAGAGGAATTTCAACCCGTGGTTCGGATTCAAAACACAACAACGTGCACGTACTGTAGTTGAGGACGAGTGTGAAAGATCCTGTGCGCAGACAGACATGCGCTCATTAGAAGCGTGAAATAATTAGAGGAATGTTCAAACTATTATTCAATCCTACAATATATTCAATGCATCGGTAATTTATTCATTTATAACAACCTACGTTTCTGTCCACGCAGAAGAACGACTTACTTTCCTAACATTTTTGCTTATACATATATACTTCTTTTATTATTATTTATTTTTTAGATGTAAATATTTGTCTTTTTTATGATACTTTTTATTTAGGACAGTGTGTTAAGCGGGCTCTTTTTAAAGCAGCAGCTCACATGCTCATATTCAAGCGCTCGTCCTACTACAGTATATGTTTTATGTTTCTATAGTAACAGCTGATTCACAAGGACTCGTTTAGCTCAGGTTGTCTAGCTAACAAGACTTTAGAAAATTTTAAATGTAAGGAGTCTCCATTTTTTTTTATTTTATTATTATTCACAGCTGATGATGTCGTGATGTGTGTGACGAGTGTGTAAAGCTGCTAGAACATGAGTGATGGATGAACATCGCGAGACATCATGTGTCAGGTTGGTTAACCGGCTGCTCGGGTGGAAGGTGAAGAATGTTCTGTTACAGGAGGAGAAATTCACTTGTCCCGAGTCGCATCGTGGATCCGGTCACATGACCCTGTTGTGGATTGTTTTCCCGTTCGAGCACAACTTTATGTTTAAGTGTTAGAAACCTTTAATGATGGAAGCGCTCTTAGACGTCCACTGCGCATTATTATCCCCCATAAAAATGTTTAAAAAAAAAAAAAGAAAGAAGAAAAAAAAAAGAAAAGGATATTGGTTACGGTTTTTGCGATCGTTTTTTGAAAAGTAATGGCACCCTACGGACTTCCACCAGGCTGAAATTCCTCTTGGGCTCAGCACGACTGTTTCAGTGTTTTTCCCAGCTGCTGTTTTCAAAAACATTTCACGAGCAGCAGCAGCAGCAGGAGGAAGAGGAAGGGGAGGAGTATCGACCGGAGCTTCACAGACAGTCTGAACTGCACGCCCTCGCTGTAAACCTTCTCCAGCGCGTCTGACCAGAGCAACGTGATCCGAGCGGGCCGAGAAACGACTGAGCAACATGAAGTGGCTCTGAGCTGACTACATTATACATTAGAGTTCCCGAAGTCTATTTCCGTCATAAATAAATACCCCCTGGCTCTAGAACTCGAGGTACACAAGCGCTTTAGAAAACCGAGAACTGCTTCGCGCCCTCTGCGATTGAGCCCTAGCGATTAGTAAATCTATTTACATATCTAAAAGATGATACCTGATCTATATAAGTTGGTGAAGGTGAAAGAAAAAATATATATATATTATAACCGAGACAGCCTCTGCTGTGGTCAGGTAGAGCTTCTCATCAGGTATCATTCTCAAAGTAACAAAAACAAACAAACAAACAAAAAAAACAACTAACAATACAGTATGTCTTGATGCAAACTTCCTTTGACGTTAGTGTGCTAGTCCGGCTGAAAATGCAACGACTTGCGTAATCTAGCGACTGTTAGCATAAAACCTGCTATTCATTTTAGTCATAAACACATTAGTAAAGAAGAAAAGGAATAAACAAGCACATCATAAACTAGGAAACAGGCACCGAGCAGTGAACGAGCCATCGCGTCCCAATCCTCGATGTCATGGAGGAGAGAAAGAAAAAAAAACAAGAATCAAGGACGTCTGTAAACTGTCACCGAGAATCGTTTTTACGCTGCACGGACTGGTCTTGAACCCTGTCGCGGCATGCGTTCTACACAAAGCAGCTGTTGGTATCTGACCCTAACGGCAGGGTGGTGGCGCTCTGGAGGCCAGAGCTAGAGCGTCTGCATAGCTATTGTAGGAAAAAAAAGAAGAAGAAGAAAAAAAAAAAGAGAGAATATGAGAGAAGGATAAAGGGAGAGGAGGCGAGGGCGAGAAAGAGGACGAGGGTTCAGTATCTCATGGTGCTGGACGCCCTGAAGTAGGACAGGAACTTGAAGCACATGCTGACCACGAAGTACCAGATGTTGCGCGCCATCTGTGAACGCGCGATGAAGACACGCCAGATCAGGATCACCAGGACCGTGTTGAAGGTGTAGCGGATGTTTCGCAACCTGGAGGAAAAAAAACAAAAACAAAACAAAACTATGATTTACATTTTGCACAACAGTTACAACAATGGTGATAAAAGATAAAAATAAAATGTTTTGTATTAAGAAACAGTTTCTTTCGTTTTTCTTGTCATCCCAAGTTACTCTCGCTCGCTCGCTCGTTCTCTAAAGCCCTTATACAGGGTCATGGAGGCGGGTTACACCAAGGACAGGGTGCCAGTTTATCGGCAGGAACAAGCACACACACAAACTATGGACAATTTGCAAACACCAATTGGTCTAATTTTAAACTGGAATTATTGACCGTTCACCCAGAAGGGCATTTGTGAGTTCAGACAACAGAAGTTGGACGAGAAGGCCGGTCTCGCAGTCCCCCTCTAATTCATCCTAAAGGTGTTCGATCAGGTTCAGGTCAGGACTCAAGTCAAGTTCTTCCAAACCAAACTCGCTCATCCATGTCCTTATGAACCTTGCTTTGTGAACTGGTGTGCAGTCATGTTGGAACAGGAAGGAGCCGTCCACAAACTGTTCCCACAAAGTTGGAAGCATGAAATTGTCCAAAATGTCTTGTTGAGTTCCTTTCACTGGAACTAGTTCCAACATGACTAGTCAAGATTTCCATAAACACACTCCTAAACCTTGTGGAAAGCTTTCCCAGAAGAGTTGATGCACACCAAGAACTGGATGCTAATTAAGTTCATACAGTATGCATGTGAAGGCAGGCGAGCGAATACTTTTGGCAATAAAGCGTGGGTTGCCAGATCGGCACCCGAGCCTAATCTGCATGTCTTTAGATTGTTGGAGGAAAACGGAGAACTCGGAGGAAACCCACCAAGCGCAGGGAGAACATGCAAACTCCATGCACGCAGATCCTAGGCGGGAATCAAGCCCTCAACCCTGGAGGTGCGAGGCCACAGTGTTGACCACTAAGCCACATACGCGAGGCACCTACACATGGCTAGTGTTGTCGTGATTGACAGCCAGAATATGCCCCTCCCACTCAGAGGACACATTTAAAGCCACTCTTGGAAACTCTTGGATCGTTGAGATTCAAACTCACGATCTCGTTAAAGCTGCTCACCTTTTTTTTCTTCTTCCCAGTGTCTTTTCTCTTACAGTGAATTTTATTCCTCCATGTTTTTTGTTGTTGTTGTTGTTCTGCTGCTTTAGCTGATTAAGCAGAAAATCTCTGAGTTATATTCCAGCTCCTATAACATCTGAAGCTGCCCCTGTACTGCACTTTCACTCATAACAGCACCGATCAAATAACAAGCCGATCAAATAACAAGCCGATCAAATGACCCTGGGTCTGAAACACGCGAGGGCTCCATTATGTAAAGTTAGTGTTCACTCAACAGCCACTTTATTTTAAAGTAATAACAGTAAATCCTCTCTGGACCTAATAGACTGGTGTAGCTTTTAATGTGTAATCCTTAAAGTCTTGGCACCCTTACATTCAGAAGCTGCTGATCAATAGAAATCTGTCAGTCTCTGTGCTGTGCACGGCAATGTGTTTCCAGTCAAGTTTTCATAAATGACAGAACAGAAGGTTTAGTAAATTAACTCAAATATATTTAATACTGTATACTCCCTAAAAATCCCTAAGGGATTGGAGTAGAAACGTCCAGGTCCATCATCTCTAATTGATGATGGACATGGACTCTGCTTCTGATCAAAGAAGCACACACCTGACCATGTGGTCAAAATCAGACAGCATAATGACATACTTTCTATGTTTTATTCTTATTCGATTTTATTTGTTTAAGCTTTCTTAGTGCTTAAGCAGCACTTGCATTATCTTGCAGGCGTATTTTTATTATTACTTTTTTTTAAATTCTTATTCTGGACAAATTTTGGCGCAAAACTAGTCCCGTACTGTTTGTTGTAGACCCATAAAAATCGCAGGCACCTGCAAATAAATGTTATATCTCAAGAATAAAAAAAAAAATTAAACGAACAAAAAAAAAAAATCCTTGTAATTGTTGAAACAAAGTCAGTGTTTGGTGTGACGACCGCCTTGACGACACTTTAGTCTGAGGTACAATTTGTGCAATTTTACAAGGAAATTAAATGTTTACCGAGTTTGTGTGAATACGTGCAAGTATGTATGAGCTATGAAGAAAAACTCTCAGGCATCCTAATGGCAGTAGATTCCAACCTGCCTGCCAATTAAAAAATTTTTGAGCATGTTAAGACACCCAAAAAGAATCCTTAGGAAAACAAGTGGGTCCTGCTATAGTGCTTGGGCCCTAATAATAATAATAATAATAATAATACACTTAAACCTTGGATTGCGAGCATAATTCGATCCGGAAGTGTGTTTGTAATCCAAAGCACTTGTGTATCAAAGCTGATTACCCCAATAAGAAATAAAGGAAACTCAGATGATTCGTTCCACAACCCAAAAATAATTCACATAGATCAATACAATAGATCAATACAAAATATGAAGTAAAAATAAAAATAAATTAACCTGCACTTTACATTTAAAAGGAATCGTGGCTGGTGTGAGGAAGACGAGAAAGAAGACGACTTTCACCATCACTGCTATCTGTTGGCTAAACTGTAATTTTTTTTCTTTTTGTGTGACTAACACAAGGTTGTGTTCTTATTATATTTTATATGGAAATTTAGCTGAATTTACATTAATATTTATGTTACAAAATTAGTAAATTATATTGTTCAGCTTTAAAATACATGAAAAATCAAATATAAGCACAAAAAAGGCATAAAAAATTGTGTAGGAAATATGTGGTTTCGGTGAAAATTGCGTGGGGTTTCCGCGAACGATTATTAGTTAGGTTCTAAGAAAAGTCTGACGCACAACTGAGGCCGTGAACTCTGAGCCGTGACTTAGCGGGGGTCGACTGTAATTCGTAAGGGATGTTGTAGGCTATAAAGACCCTGAGTGATTTTATTGACCGTTTATGAGCTGTTAACTCATTCTGTACATTTTAATCCGATTTTCTACACAGCCTGAAGCTGCAACCTGTTTAAACAGAACCTCCAAACAGAGGTTTGTTCATTTACAATTCCAATAAAATTTTATTCAAATGTGATGTCTAAAGTCCCAAAGGTAAAAAGCAGAGTCACTCAACTTTGTACAGAAACAATAAAACAAAACAACCCCCGGACCCCCCCCCCCCCCAAAAAATAAAAAGGTTTGTAAGGCCTGTTTGTTACGTGCATGCGTGTTGATCTGATCTAACATGGAATTGTGGAAAATTGGACCTCGTACTAAAAAAAAAGACATCTGAAGAAATTTTCCGTCAGAAATCCTTACGAATATCCCGGCCACAGATCGTCGCAGGTTCAGGTGATTAATCGGCTCATACTGATCCATGGCTCAAATCAATCTGTTCAATGTACAGGATGCACACCTTAGCCTCCCCAGCCTCCCCAGCCTCACTGCCCGGGCGCAGTCATGGGACAGTACTAAACTGAACGGCAGAGATGATGCAACAAAGCTAAGCTTTCTGTTAGTTATCTACGCTAGTGTGTAATTAAAGTCTTAAAGTCAGTTGTTTCTGGTTGATTTGGAGCAAAAACCAAAACTATTAAAAAAAAATCATGATCATCACGTAACCCTACTGTAACCTAAAAATCAGAGTGACTTTATAACACGAATGGATCCTGTAGTTGTGGCTGGTAAAGGGTTAAAATTCAAGGGTTACTGTAGGATTCAGACTCATGCTCACTTGTTGAGGTGTTTGCGTGCAGCGGGAAGGCCTGACATCTCCTCGTTCAGCAGATACTGCTTCGTGCCCATGCAGTAACTCTCCATGTACTCGGCCCAGTGTAACTGTCTGACGTCAAAGTTAAACACCTACACACACACGGGAAAAAAAAAAGAAAAAAGAAAAAGCGGATCAGAAGAAATTCACACATCATTAATAATACAGAAGCTGAAACTTCATGAAATCTTCAAGTATTACCTTTAAAAAACAACAACAACAACAACAACAACAGGAGTGTTGTACATCTAGTGTACATGCAGATGGTCTACATTACACTACTTTACACACTGTTCTGGACATTACTTTTCCATTTCCATTTCAATTCTATCTTTATTACTTGTACATAGTGTCAATTTACAGCTAAGATTTCTATATTGTATAATTTTTTATTATATTCCTATTTCATATTCTTATTTGAATATTTTCTTTTTTTTTATTATTATATTCTTATTTCATATTCGTTATTCTTTACGTAATTAGCTTTGTTTGATTATTATTATTCAGGTCATAGGTGAAAAATTTGAATATGAAAGATTTCCATCAGATTATTAATGCAGATCATGGTATTATCATCATATAAACCTGTGTGTGATTTGCATTACATCATGAACTACTTATTACAAGCCGCTGGGATCGAAAGCTACATTAAAACTTTCTGATCAATCAGATTCGAGCAATCACTTCTTTAAGCTTTAATCAATCAGTAAGGATTTTTAGATGTTTAAAAAAAAAAAAAAAAAATTTAGGATCATTTTAAAGTCCTTTATGTAAATAGATACAACACTGCAGTCTATAAATCATCCAAAAAACAGACACACACACAGAGACTACTTCATGGAATTTCAAGCATGGTGCCTTGGCTGTGTGTGCACAAAGCCTCCATTCAGAGCTCATTCACCACAGACATTCAGTCACACAATAACACACTGTATGAAAACGCACACACACACATATAAACAAAATATGTCATGCGCAGCCGATAGAATCAAGCCTCTGGTTAATTCTGCACATATTTATATATAAATATATATATACACATGTGTTTGTGTGTATAACTATATATATATACCTTCCTGTCCTCAGCCCCGAGCTGGTTTATGAGCATGGTGACGTTGTCTGTGTTCCACACCCACGAGTGGCTGGTGAAGTACTCCAGCACCATCATGGCCTTGTGAAGGCGTGTGATCGTCTTCATCATCCTGTATCACCAGGGAAACCGTTTTAGAGCACGAGCGGAGGTTCTCCCCCCTCCACACATACACACACAGCCACACACACATGCCTAATGTCACAAAGAGTTTCATTTATGCGAACTGACCTACACCAAGTGCCATCAATAACGCAGCATTTTGCATTTTGAAATGGCCTGGCCGAATGGCACGTCGCCTCACTGGCCTCGTTTTTTTTAATTTACTTATTTTTTTTTAAACACACTAGAAGAAAAGACGCACACATTTCTCACCAAATCCATTTCAAAGCACTGCGTTCAAGAGTTCATGATCAGCTGAACTTTCTCTCAGTCATCAGTGATCGAGATGCTGATTTACTCGAGAGGAGGAATCAAATCAAAGTGAATCATTTCCAAAGAATAATACTGATTGAGAAGGTAATTGGACCGTTGATAGGACAATCAGACAAGGTGTGTGTGTGTCTCGCAGAGAACCTGGGTTTGGAAGAAGGAATAGAAATGATTGAGCTTTTAAACATATGCACCATCTTTCATTCATCCGATTTGTAGTTAAGATTCAAGAGCCATTCATGTTGAGGCTTTAAAACTAAATATACTGTATATCTCCGGGTCATACAGGTTTCCTTAAATGCAATATATTTCATTTTTGCACATGTCCAAGTACATTTATCGTCTTGCTTCTTATTTAAAGTGAAATTTAAACTTGTTCTAAGCAACTGTTGTATACGGAAATTTCCACTTAGTTACGGCCAAAACATGGTATCGGTGCTAAAAAGCGTCTCACCTGAGGAAAAAAAGTGAATTTTCAGATAGGATCATAACACACCATTTTTCCTGATCCATGCTTCGTTTAAAAAAAAATTAATTAACATACACATTTATATTTTTAATCAGATTAAAAAAAAACACATTTGCTAAATACAATGTCGTTCCCTTATATGTCCGTAGTGTCAGTTACTTTTTAAAAAATTTAAGTCTTAACTGTCATTCAGATGAAACTTGGCTAATTTAGATTTCACATGAAAAGACACAAAGAAAAAGTGTATTATAAGTGTAAAAATGCAAAATTGGTATGAATTGGTAAAATATGGCAAAATGAATTTGACACGGTTACGGACACTACAGTTTTTTTTTGTTTTTTGTTTTTTTTGGGGGGGGGGGGGGGTCCTTAATTTTGCACAAAATGATTTAATTTAAGCAACAATTTTTACAGGTCATATGCTTCTAGGATCTTACACCAATTTTAGTATCAATAAGTAATAGTAAATAAGTCAAAATGTAAGCATTTAATACGTAAATATAATTAAATATGGATATAAATATGAATAATTAGCATTTTAAGTTATTATGTTTAAAGCTGAAAAATAGCAGTTTTGGGGGCACATACAGTATAAAATAATCTCCAAAACGACTGAACTTTTTAGGGACACAAGATTGGTCACTTCCACGCTGAAAAAAACTTCAAAAGTACTTTGAATAATATTGATAACATATTAAAAAATTATGAAATCAGCACCAATCTGGCCTTGAGCAAGATTGTGCCACATGTTTTTACCCAGTGTTCATTAAAATGGCTCCTTACAAAACTAAGGTTAAACAGTCAATAAAAATATTTTGAACATGATTCAATGAAAATGCGTTTATGATTTCATACATTTACTGTATAGGGGTCTAACTATGTTACACATAAGACAAATAATAATAAACAGTCCTGTGCAAAGGTATTGAGCCCCTTTTATTTCTTCTTAAATGATGTAGATTAAACTAAAGAAACTGGTAAAAATGTTTTACTGCGACAGGATGCAAAGTGCCTGAAGATACAATGAAAGAATTGGTTGTTTATGTAACAGCCTCAGCAGTGACCTCATTTCCCCTCCCGCCTGCTCCAACCGCTCAGCATTCAGCACCAGCAGTATACTAATCACCAGCCTGATCATCTGTCATCATCTGCACCTGTTTCTCACTGGTTCATGCCTTAAATTAGATTATTATTTATTTTTTTTTGCTTGAATGATTCACAGGTCAGTGTGTGGCTTAACAAACATTCCTCTGAAAATACTCAGATACAGGCACTGGACTGAAAATGAGAGACAAAAAAAAAAGTCCTTCAGGAAGCCTGGAGAACTGTTCCTTAAGACTACAGTAAAAATATAAGAAAGCCTCTTTGGAAGCAAAATATGAAGAAATGAGAAGGGTCTCAAGACTTTTGCCTATGTAAGATTTAACTCGGACTACAGTTCCTTGATTCTAAACTTAACCCTAGCTACATTAGCCTCACAGCTCCAGCGGTGGTAGAAAACACACTACAGTTGGGAAAATGGAAAGAAAGGTTGCATGATGTTTTTATAGCGCTTCTATATATACTGTACAGTAAAAGAAATCACTTTAGTTGATAATGCAGATCTATTAACTGAGTTAACATTTCTCTACCCAGGTTCTCTTTAAGACGTACAAAAATGACAAACAACATGCATGACAAACATACGAGAATGAAGAGACATCCATTCTCTTTGAAGTAATAAAGCAGTAATTTTACAAAAAAAAAAAAAAAAACCTTTGGGAACTCTTTGAGCTGAAATCAGATGTTTTCCAAACCAAACAGAATCCAATCTCAATTATAGTTACAGTCATTATTATAAAGGATTAACAAAAACGGTTTATTTCCGATTCCAAACATACGCCATACGTGGTGGAGAGAACTATGAGCTTGTTTATCTTTTTGGAAACCTTCATGGTCATTATAACTAAGAATGATTCTGATGTATGGTAAAGTTTGAGTGATAATGGTTCTCTAATACTAACATACACCAATCACGGGCTGGCGCGGCTGTTTGGTATCTGGTACGTTTTTACCCGATGTAAGCTCAGAGAGTTGACTGAAATCTCATTTGTGAAGACATGACATGGCTCACCAAACAATCTCGACCCACGTGCTTTCAATTTCAAAACCGTTAAGATTTAAAGTAGTGTGAAATCAAGGCAACTGGTGAGATGTTTGTATAATTTATTCTTTTACCACTTGCCTAATAAAAGCTTTACCCACTTAACATGGTGCTGGAGACTAAATCAGTCTGAAGCTAAGAACCACTGAACTCAAGTTGGAAATAATCACCAGCATTTACAATAATCACTGTTGCAGTGTTGGGAATCTTTTTGGCTTCAAACCTTGCATTAAGTAGCTACACATTTCAAACAAGTCAGTGTTTGGACAGTATCTGCTATCCTTTTAATAAACTGCTTTATACAACAGTTAGGTCAAACTGAGCAATCTGATTGGATGAGAGACATTCCAGGAGTGATGATAATGTGCGCTTCTGGAAGAAGGGTACTCCTGCAACCCTTCTTCCAGTCAGTGATCATTGAATCGCAAAATTTAACATTTAATTTTTGTAGTATTTTTTGATGGAGTGAAAAGTATTAATTTAACGTTAAATATTTCCTGTTTCCCCTTTATTTCCTTTTAAAACTCGCCCTGTACAGCACTAACTAACAAGCTTGATGTGAGCTAGCTTTGGGGGCTAGCTAGCCAAAGTTACCCTGCCATATCTACATCGGATGCAATCGAAATAGAGACCCAAGTCTACCTGTAAAAGTTCTACATTCATCCCAGTTGGACTCAGTCGGTATTCAGTCAGAGCTTGTATCTACGATTCCAGTTTAAATTAGCATGGCTACAAGAGTTCTCCTGGTAACATTATGGAAATGGTTTAGCTCTGACTCCTAAATATTAAGGTTTTGGAGCGAAACCCTCCTAAAGATTTATGCTTGTACAGTGGAAAATTAATTGAAGTGGCAAAAAGGTACAATACCATTTAAAAGACTGGGATCACGTTCTAACTCCATGGTCTTCCCTGATTTTTATTTCTTTCTACATTGTAAAGCAATGCTGAAGACATTTAAATGCATAATGCAATAATCTCCTTTGAACAGTTAATGTTGAGATGTATCATCTACTTATGCTCTGTAAAGCCTTCATATTGGCAGATTTTTGGTGCTGGTAACTCTAAATGAACTTCTCCTCTGCAGCAGAGGTAAGTTTTGATATTGCTTTCCTGGGAACCCCAAACTTCCTTTCCCCAGCCACTTAAGCTAACTGACTGGGGGATCCCGAGGCATTCCCAGGTCACTGAGGAGATATTAACTCCCCACCTAGTCTCTGGTCTGCCCCGTGGACTCCTTCCAGCTTGACGTGCCAATAGGCACCCTGTTGACATCTTTACTAGATGCCCGAACCACCTCAACTTTTCAGGCAAAACTTCATGTCTGACCTTCATGTCTTAAAATTACAACTGACTGTTGTTGTTACATAATTCCATATGTGTTATTTCATAGGTTTGAAATCTCCAGTATTGTTGTAGAATGTAAAAAATAAAATCACTAAACAAAAACAAAGAAATTTGCAAGTGATCCCAAACTTGGCAGGTTGGCTGCTAAAACCAAAACCGACTCCAGCACCATGAGGGTCAACACTGTGTAGTTTTGAGTAAAACGTCTTTACGTCATCACACCAGTCACCTTGACCTGAAGCCACTACTTTGGTTCAATGAGACCGAACCATAAACCTGAAAAACCCAGATGTTCATTGACTCCCAGCGGCTGGAAAAATCATGCCACGCACACCATGCAAGAAGCCATCAGGTGGAAAAGAGGTGCTGTAGGTCCAAAGTGCATGGCTTTGAGGACCTTACCTAGGCTTCTGCCCCGTGAGCCAAAGGTAGGCATCGTAGAGCAGAGCCGGGATGGTGTGGCTCACCGTCGTCCAGTACTGATTGGTAAATGGGTTAGAACGCAGGTTAACATTGGGCCGCCTGAGTGCCTGCTCTAACGGGTTCGTCTTGAACGTCATATTAATACAGTTTTCTGCAGGGAGGCATACATACGCATAGACACACAGAAACAGGACAACGTTTTAAACGGGTCCTCGAGCGGTAGGATGGAACAGGCTGAGAGAGATTGAGAGAGTAAGAGACAGAGAGAGGAAAGGAGAGAAAGAGAGAAAGAGAGAGAGAGTGCAGAACCCAGCAGGCACCGTCTGGCTTATGCATTCTCCCAGGTTCTGCAGTGGGTAATGTCACATGGGATTAGACTGAGCACAAGGGGGAGGAATGATTCGGGACGGACGAGGGAAGCGATTTACCTGGGCTCCCGTCCCGTTATCCTGAGGAAGAGATCATAGAGGAATGCTGGCGCCTTGTGGCTCACAGCAATCCAGTACTGATTGATTAGATGATAGGATGTGAGATTAACATTGGGCCGCCTGAAAGCTTGCTCGAGGGGGTTCCTCTTGAAAGTGGATATAACATGGTGTTCTAAGAAACAAAAGTGGGGATTCAATTGGGTGAACTTGGCACAGCAGGAAATGATCCTTAAAAGATAAAAAAAAAACAAAAAAAAAACACATACATACAACTTGTCGTTACTGACCGATATATCGGTTCAATCGACAATGCTTGGGGGCTCACAGAAGGAAACGCTGTTCGACAGCTTCTCTGCGAGCTTGCTATAATACTCCATGCTCATTTACATTAGTCATGCCATACATTACAAAAATTTTTAAAAAAAGAAATCGAGAAATGCGAGGGGCGTTGAAGTCAACCCGCAACGCGAGATGAAATTTCTGGTGAATGAAGGTGTAAATCCGGGTTGACATTTAACAGAAGCCTTTAAGCACAGTACAGCGACTCTTATTTCCGCAGTATAACATTTGAACAGCGCAACGTTTTAAAGAGGCCTGTACGTCTGTGAATGATGATCCCGGCTGAGTGGAATGTCTGATCCTTGAAAAATCGACCAACTTGCAGAAGAGATGCGAACTGTGGATGCTGTGGGAAGTGTTCACGCCAACACATTACAGGAACTCGGCTGGGAGTTAATGCCACATCTTCTGTACAATCCTGACCTCGCTCCAAGCCATTTCCACATGTTTGGGTCATTTCAGGAGTTCCTGGGAGGTCACCGTTTCAGACGTGAAGCAGGCAGTTTGATCATGGCTCCGGGGGTACTGATAAAATGTTCTACCTTGATGGTATCCACCAAGTGCATTAGTGTTGCAGGAGATTATATAGAGAAATTAAGTTACTCTCATAACTGTTTCCTGTACAATCAAAAGTCCCGGTTTGACTTGAACACCCCTCTAACTTAAACAAAAACGTTTTGGGGTAAATAAAAAAAAACAACCTGTAATTAGTGATGTTTTTAGGGTGAAGTGAAGACTTGGCTTGCATGCTATGGCCTGTTCAGACTGGTGGTGCTTAAATGCAATAACAATAAATAAACCTTATTTAAATTACAAACCGGATTCCAAAAAAGTTGGGACACTTAACAAATTGTGAATAAAAACTGAATGCAATGATGTGGAGAT
>JAQQZT010000002.1:27467526-27478362 GCA_030068275.1 Clarias platycephalus | reverse complement strand
TGGATTTTTACAACATTATTGTTGAAATACACAGTCCTGAAAAAGGGGCGTTTCTTTTTTTGCTGAGTGTATATATACACACACACACACACACACACACGCACCAGAAATACATTATATACAGTACACCATAACATTACAGCCATAGCATTGCAATGCGAAACATGACGCCCTGTAAAGTGTAGCTTCCCCTTGTGCCACACGGACAGTTCTGTCTCCAATGGGCCATGACTCTGTAAGACCTCTGGGGTGCGCTGCGTTGTCTGGGTAGCGAGGTGTGGCCTCTGTGGATTGTCCAGGGCATACCGTGAGTGCTCGATTGGATTGGGATCTGGGGAGTTTGGAGTACAGGTTGGTGCATTGGGCTGTTTGCCTGCCAGGCTGCGGTGCACTGGGTGCTTTCTGTCCTCGCCAGAATTGATTTTTCTTTTTCAGTGATTTGTGCTGCATTGGCTTTTTTGCAAAATCAGGATCGGTTCATTTTTGGCCTTCCCTTGTTTCCCTTTATGTTAGTCTTTATATCACGTTTTGAACCAAATTCACAAATTTGTTTTGCCTTCACATATACTTTATGGGTTAATAATAAAATGATGATTGAAATATAACTGTTTTTTATTTGATATGATTGTACTGTATGTGCCATTGGACCGAAAAGCAGCTCGAACGTTTTCATAACGTTAGCATAGTTATCATGACTCCACCGAATAAGCCGAATTATACATGCTCAGATATTATTTATAGTCCCCAGGCATGCACACACGCACCCGTACTCTTCCGATCGTTGTTGGTTGTGTGGACATTTCCTAGAAATGACCATGTTGCTTGTTAATTCCTCATTTCTTTGGAGGTGCTTACAGTAACCTGATGGGAATCCCAGCAAACACAGCCTTATTTTGGGAACATGGCCAGCCCTCGAGACAGTGCCAAGATCCCTCTTGAACTTTGTCTCTAGCATCTGTACTTTGACTCAAGATACCTCACCAACACCACCTTCTGGCCAGTCAGCACAAAACGCTTTTAAATGTATTTTGGGTAGGATAGAATAAAGAAGTTTAGGAGGTTCATTTATTTATTTTTCTATCCCGCGTATCCTGTACAGGGTCGCGGTCCTGTCCAAGGAGCCGTAGGTCACTAGGCGGGGTATACTGTACCCTGGACAGGGTGCCAATCTATTGCACGGCACACATACTGTACACAGCGGTCAATTTGGAAACGTCATTCCTCTCACAGATCTCCACAAGGACCACAAATGCTTATTGTAGCTGGAAATAAACTCAATATTAATAAATCTATTATGTTGTTAATACATTTCTCAAAAACTCTCATCGCACTAATGGTCCTTGACTTCGCTGACCGAACTTGTGTGGCTGAGATTTCGAGAATGTGTCACATACAGTATAATACATAATGCTTTTCAGAATCAGAATCGGATTCAAGTTTATGGTGTGTATCTCATAGTCGTAACATTGTCTCCTTGTACGTCCAGTGTCCCGGGTTCGATTCCCGCCTCCGGGTCTGTGTGCATGGTGCATGTTCTCCGCGTGCTTGGTGGGTTTCCTCTGGGTTCTCCGGTTTCCTCCCACAGTCCAAAGACATGCAGGTTAGGCTAAATGACGTTCCTGTAGTGTGTGAATGAGTGTGTGTGTGCCCTGTGATGGATTAGGCCTAGTGCCCAAAGTCTCCTGTGATAGGATCCATGGCCCTCACAACCCTGAATACAGTATATATCACATATACATTTACAAAGGACCATTTGTACAATAAACAGTGTACAGTACAGTACAGTATGTGCAAATAAAATAGAAATGTGTGTCACATACTGTATAGGGAGGAAGCGATGACTGACCTTTCTTCCCACAGTATTTGTAGAAGTGAGGTGTAAGAGCTTTGTAAAAAGCATGAGGAGGGGGTGAAAACTTTTGGCACCCGGGGTTTCGTAGACATTATCACAGAGCGGCAAGACTCACTAGAGAGACATATACTGTACGTCAGTCTGAGGAATCTGCACAGTGACTGCTAGCGTGCGTGTGTGTGTGTGTGTGTGTGTGTGTGTGTGTGTGTGCCGCGCTCTGGTGAGCATGTGGAATGTCCCATGGTCTCGCCACTTCTGAGCTCCGAGAGCTTTAAGCTGCAGAGACTCACAACGCCTCTGATACGTAGATCATTACCAGAACTGAACCTTTTCACTTCCCTTTTCTCACCTTTTTCACTTACAGTTATTCTCACTCTCTTATCTTCTCACTGTCAAAGTGTTTAATGTCACTCTGTCACACCCCTTTATCTCTCTCTCTCTCTCTTTTTTTATTTTAGAGTGTGCCATTAAACACTTTGACAGTGAGCAGATAAGAGAGTGAGAATGAGCACGTGTATATTATGTAATATAAGTAATAAGCATTATCTTTCTCTTTGTTTGATCATTTCTCCTTCCTTATTATCCATATATTTCAATGCCAGGTTTTTGGGATGGGAGGGTAAAAAACTAAAACTTTCTTGAAGCATCTTCTTCTGGAGAAGCTATTCATGAGTTGATTTGGATGTACGCTTTGGGTCGCTGTCATGCTGAAATATGAAGTTCCTCTTCGTCTTTCTAGCTGAAGCCTGAATGTTTGGTGCCAACATTGAATGGCATTTGGAGCTGTTTGAGTGACAGCCCCAAAGCATGATGCTGCCACTAGTGATGGGTCGTTCATGAACGATTCATTCTTTTTGAACGTGACTCAGAAGAACGAGTCGTCTCGGAGAGTGATTTGTTAATTTCCACCAGGGCGCGCATGCGCAAAGCATCGCAAAACTCCCGTACAGTAGGTTATGTACAGGAAACAGAATTGAGCGATTCTTTCTCAATGACTCTTCTACTCCGAGCCGTTCGTTCTTTTGTCCCATAGACGCTATGCGGTGCAGTACACAAGAAACAGAATCGAACGGTTCTTCTTAATGAGTCTTCAAGTCCCGAGTCGTGTAATAGTGCAATAGATTCAAAAGATCGAACGACTCAGACCGGAAGATATGAGAGGTGAGCTACTCATTCTGTTTATTATAATATGTCCTTAACTGCATTGTAATATTTTCATTACTGGAACTAAAGCCAAAATGTGTGTATGGAGACGTATTGGGGGTCTTTTTATTGAAAATGCAACATTTCATTAGATTCGTTCATTTTGATGAACTAGATTCAAAGAACCGAGTCACTAAAATGATTCAGACCTCCCATCATCAGCTGCCACCACCATGCTTCACGGTGATTCCGGTATTCTTGTTGTGGTGTTGTTTTTGCCCCAGTTTTGGAATTATAGGCAAACCAAGTTCAACCCTGGTTTCATCAGACCATGATACATTTCCTCACATGCTTTTAGGAGACTTCAAATGTGTTTTTGCAAAATTTAGGTGGGCTTGGATGTTTTTCTTCACCCTACCCCATAGCACACTGTATAAAAATTTTTAAAAAATTTTAAAATTTAAAAAGCAGCCTCAACGTAAAAGGGTTTAGTAACAAGTTGCACAGCTTTTTAAAGTTTCTCAACTCTTATCGAACTTTGCTGGCCAAACAAAAATATAGGTCTGAGGGTGTCGTATAAATGACATTTTTGTTTTGCACAAATTGTTAAACTTCAAAGTTGCAGCTCCTTTACTGTAATGTTGCTGCAGGACTCTTGGCAGCTTCCCTTCTTGTCTTGTCATCAATTTTTGAGGGACGTTCTTGGTAATGTCACTATTGCGCCATATTTTCTCCACTTGATTAATACTGTTCTCGCTGTGTGCCATGATATTACAGTATATCTAATGCCTTGGAAATTATTCTGTAGGCTTTACTTGACTGATACATTTTAACCCTGAGATCCCTCTGACTCTTCGGAAGAGCTCTGCGACCTGATCTGAAAATGTCAGGAAAAGCCGACCGTACTAGAACAGCTGAGCTTTTATTTGGGGCTAATCAGAGGCATTTTAAAATGATGGCAGGTGTGTATTGAGTCGTGGAGTGTACCCTGCCCCTGGATTCACACACTACGGGCACTATTTGGAACACCAATTAACCTAATCTGCATGTCATCGGACTGTGGGAGGAAACCGGAGAACCCGGAGGAAACCCAGCACGCACTGGAAGAACATGTAAACTCCATGCACGCAGACCCGGATCGAACCCAGACCGTGGAGGTGCAAGGTGACAGTGCTAACCAGTAAGCCGCCATGACCGCATTATTTTAGTTTTTTGTTCCCCCCCAAGAAAAAAAAAAAAATATATATATTTTTTAAATTTCAGTTTGTTTTTCAATTGAGCTGCACAGATCAAAGGTCACATTAAAGGTGGATCAAAAAAAACTTCTGAAATGATTTATCTTTTTTTTACTTTACAACAACCTGCCATTTTAACCGAAGTGTGTAGACGTCTTCTATCCACTGTGTACCTCCTATACTCTTTCACCCTGTTTTTTCCCGCCCACACGCTCTCTTTCTCTCTGTTCATTATTTTTCTTAACCTTTGCCTCATCTTCTTTACCTCTCACTACCTTTTCCATTTTGTTTATACATTCTACGTCTCCTTTTCTCTTTCTCTCCCACCATTTTCCTTCATATCTCTTTTTCATCCCGTTTTCCGATTTCTATCCTCTTCTCTTAAACCCTGCACATTTTTGTCCTCATCCTCACTTCATTTGTTTGTGCTTAATCCTTTCTTTTCTTTCAACTTTCCTGCTTATCCTCTCTTCTTATCTCACTTCGTTCTTTTCTCCACTTTCCCTCCACTCATCCTTCTTTTGTCCACTGTATCACGTCTTTATTTATTGTAAATGGTTTGACTCAGTATACTGTATACAATAATGCCACAGCAACAGGAAGAAAAAAAAAAAAGGTTTCAGCTTTAAACGTGAACGTTTTCTCTTCCCACAGTCACACACACCACACCAAACCTGTGTTTCTGCCCCGGGTTAATGAGTACGTGACGTTCTGGACGTTTCTGTGCTGTAAGAATGAGGACAGATGGATATGCAATACGTCTGTTTACCCAACAGCCTCTGAGAGAAAGCTTACACAGGAACCTGTTTGCGCACCTGCGTGTATAGATCGTGTGCATCGAAAAGTGATCAGCTATTTTTAAGGATATATGTACATTTGTACTGTATGTCTTGACATACTTTGAAAAAACAAGGACTGAGGAGAGCTACATGGCAGTGAATAGTTAAAAATTTTTTTGGCATATATGAAAAATGACCTGTAACACAAGTATAAAAGTATAAATGGATTTATATAGTGATCCTAAGGCCTACAAGGAGCGTTCAAGTCAAACTGGGATTTCTGGTGAATGAAGGCGTTTGACATTCACAGAAGACTTCAAGCACAGTATAGTGATGAGACTCTTAACCGCAGTACAACATCTGATTGGTGCAAAACGTTTTTAATGAAGGCAGTAACTGGCGATAACAGGAATTCGGCTGGGAGTTATCGCCACATCCCGCGTACAGTCCTGACCTCGCTCCAAGCCATTTCCACATGTTTGAACCATTAAAGGAGTTCCTGGGAGGCCGGGGTTTCAGACATGAAGCAGGTAGTCGGATCATGGCTCTGGGGTACTGAGAAAACTTTCTACCTTGATACTGGGATAAGTGCATTAGTGTAGCAGGAGATTATATAAAATAAATAAAATGGAGTTTTTACTCGCATAACTGTGTTCTGTTATTCTGCACACTTAAAAGTCTCGGATTGACTTGAACGAATAGGAATATTTCTTATGCCTTGCATTGATCTGGATATTCTCTGCAATATCTCAAGAAAACATTCAGGGCATTCCCAGGGAAATAAATAAATAAATAAATAAATAAATGGGGAACATTAAGTAGACCATTTATTTTGATCTTTAAGACCCATTGAGCTTTCTGTTTTTGAACTTTCTACCGAATGGAGATCAATTATAAACTGAGATGTTTTTAAGTCAGTGTGGTTGGGATTAAACCTGTTCCACTCAAACTAGTCAGTGACTGAAAAGTAATAATATTTTCGATAATGATTCTGATCACCAATTTTGAAAGCCAAGTGTTCTAGGATACACAGTTTGAGTATTTACTACAGGGCATTGGGTTGTTTTTTCCTTAGAAATAAACAAATATCCAGAAAATATATAATTTATATATATATACACTATCCTATATATATATAAGTTAAATATAGGAATATAGGAATTCATTATTATATTTAATGAATTCCTGATTCACTACCTGAGTGAGAACAAATGCATTAACAGTGCCCTCTAGTGGCTGTACCCTATTTTTAAATACTAGGATTGATTCTGGCATTCTTGTATAACAGCATGCTCTTCCCAATATTGCAATTCTATAAGATTGTATTATTTATAGCTTGTACAACGCATTTACATGACCACTTTTCAGTTTTTACCCAAAACAGACATTAATAATGCAGCTGTGGAGGCCAACGGTGATCACCATTGTGTTTATTCCCTCTTTTTACAACTGTGTTAGGACCTCTGGTCAACATTCACACATGTGAGGAGGGAATCAAACCCAGACTCTGAGCTGACAAAGCTCACAAAATCACTTTGAAAGTGTATACAGTATACTGTACAGTATTTTGAGTAATAGCATTAAGAGAGTTAATATGTGATTCTTTTGGTAATCTATAACTACACAGGAATGTGCTGTGAGGATAAATAGGGCATCTGCGCAGCATTAATTATGTTAATAAGTGGCGACAATAAAAACTAGCCAGCAGGTTATTTACAGTAGCTGCTGTTTATAGATGTGGGTCAGCATTAGCTTGTTCTACAGCCTTTGACCAGGACAATTTAATAATAACATAAAATTCATGAAAAACATTTTTTAAATTAATTTATTTTATTTTATTATTCACATCATATTATTAGCCATACACGTCTATACATTGAACTGTATGGATCTGCTGTGCTGTATACCGTATTATTTACTCTATTATAGTCTACAGTATATAATGGATGACATTTTATATCTTGGACATTCTACCCTGATCCCAAATCCACAGCAGTTATGGAGACACACCTGCTTCATGTCTCAGAAAATCAGTAGCAGGATTTCATGTTTCATTTAGTTTTTCACTTTTGCAGACTTGTGTGTCATGATAAATTACACACAGTGCAACAAAGCTTTATTTCTGATCTAACAGCTCTACGGGAAGAATCTGATCACTACAATGAGATCTGGATTAGATGGAAATTTTTCAGAAATGGTAGGAGTAACTATTTTTAATATGATTGGATATTTATCTTTTTTAACTATTGAGACTCAAAATTACACATTTCAGGCAAAACTTATCATCATTACAAAGGGTGTTCAAGTCAAACCGGGACTTGTGAATGAAGGTGTAAAACTACTGACATTTACAGAAGACTTCAAGTGCAGTATGGTGATGAGACTCTTAGCCACAATTAAACATTAGAATGGTGCAAAAGATTTAAAAGAAGACCGTACATCTGTGAAAAGTCAAACACTGGGATAAGTGCATTAGTGTAGCGGGGGATTACAGTATATAAAGAAATAATGGGAGTTTTTACTCTGCACAATCAAATGTCTCGGTTTGACTTGAACACGGCTCCAATTTATGATGTATTACTACGCAATAAATAAAACTGAAAGAAATAAACTGAAAGAAATTGTTAAAGATTGCCATTTTTTTGGAAAATACCTCTGATAATGCTAAATTATTAGTTTTCTTATTTAAGGATAAAACCTAATGATAACTGAAATCACCCGAACAACCCTGATCTAAGGTTTACATATGCCTAAATGATTGGCCACATTATAAACATACTGGTTGACCCACACACAGGTTTATAAGGGAAGTTTCCACACCTGTGACTCATTGTAATTTTAATCAGTGTCTGTGCATTAATAATCAGTGAGTTTCGTAGCTCATGACGTGATGCACTGACGTTCCTGCACCATGGGGAAGACAAATGAACTGCCAATGGATCTGCGTAATAAGGTACTTTATAAAGCTGGAACATGATTTAAAAATATATCTTAAGACTTGAAAATGCCCATCAGTACTGTTCAAACTCTGATAAATAAGAGATTCTGTTGATACTAAGCCACGGTCAGGTAGACCAAGCAAGATTTCACCCACTACTGAGAGAAGAACTGTTCGGGTGGTGGTGGTGTTTCAAGGAGCACAATGAGGCACTTGAACAGAAATGACCTGCATGGACGTGTTACCAGAAGACACCACCTAGACAAGCCTCAGAGACCAAAATTGAACTTTATAGTCACAACCATAATCGCTATGTTTACAGTGAAAAGAACCACCGTCCCCACTGTGAAGCATGGTGGTGGATGTTTTATGTTTTGGGAGCTCCAGTGGCACAGGGAAGTTAGTCAAACTTGATGGCAAGATGAATGCAACATGTTATCAGGCAGTTTGCATTCTACAGCACAAAAGCTGTGCATGGGACGCTCTTGGATGTTCCAACATGAACATGATAAAGCACAAGGACAAGTTGACCCTCTAATAGCTACAGCAAAAAAAAAAAAAAGGTTCTGGAGCGGCCATCACAACCTCCTGCCCTTAATATCATTGAGCCACTCAAACATACAGTTTAACCAAAACAAGACAACCAAAAGATGAACAACAACTGGAGGCATTTTGCCAAGAAGAATGAGCAGCTGTACCACCGGAGAGAGTTAAGGACCTCATGCACAATTATTACAAATGACTGCATGCCATCATTGATGCTAAAGGATGGCAATACATAAATGATTAAAGTCTAAAGATGTGCATAACTTTGAAACAGGAGTAATTTCCTCATTTTCAAAAGCAGCTTTGTCTCTTCATAATAACTCATTATGATGAGACATACTGTATCCTATGTACTGCCTGGCTGCAAATTACATTTCCTTTGGGAAAATAAAGTTCAAGTCTTATATTTTGTGTCCTTGTCATTTATCTAGAGAGATCTCAGCATGTCCTGTGTCTTTAGGATGAGGTCGTGGTGTGATCGAGAGACGTTCCCATTTACAGCTCGCTCACTCGAATAATCAGCGGCCATTGGCTGGCACGTGAAGGCACCACGAGTGCTGTGCTGTGATTGGAGGAAGCATGTCGACTCTGATCATCTTACCTTTTACTCTCCCTTTCTAAAGGCCTCAGTGCAAAGGTGAGAGAGAGAGAGAGAGAGAGAGAGAGAGAGAGCTAAAGTACACAAAACCCACACAGTGCACAGATTAGACAGGACACCATGGAGCAAACCCTGGTAAGGCTACACCATTTTTTTTTTTTTAAATTACACTGTTCACATTCCTGCTTTTCTACTTCAATGTTCCTTCTTATTTTTCTCAGCTTTACACGAAAATTATTACCCCCTTCTAGGAACTAACATGCTGCTGCAGACATGAACACTATATTAGTGAGAAAAATAAATAAATAAAATGCTTTAGGCCTAAGTGTCTGAGTGTAAAGAAATCACATATTTTGCATATTTTCATGTTCTTGTATCAGTCTATGTTTTATATTCATAAATCTGTTACTATATATTAAGCGTAATTGGGTCCAAAAGTGTGATTTTTTGATTAAATGATTTGAAAATATGAATTGTTTTAAAATTAAGTTAAAAAAAAAAAAACTTTTTCTTTGACACATTAATTTTATGACATTAATATATGTTTAGAATAAATGAATATAAACAATTTTGCTACATACGTGTCCTTTTTTTTGTGGAAAAATACCATAAGGTCAACCCTGAAGGGTGCCAATAATTTTGTATAAGACAAATAACCGACAAATCAATTTGCTTGAGAGAGACAGATTTAATTTGACTAATTAATATTTACATATTCTGTTTGCTTTTTCATTCATTCAATCACTTTTTTATGTGTATTTTTTAATTTTACATTTCATACAATTTATATTACAAATGATCATGTAGTGTTAGCTGACCAACACCTGATATTAATATGTTCCTCCATGTGATAATGTTTCCAGGCATTTATTGAACAATAATGCAGTTATTATATATAATTATATACAATATATAAAACACAATTTGGAATGGAATGTATATGGTGTAACTGATCAATCATAAAGATTGTACTGTTTTTAGATGAAAACACTCCCCTTTTACAATAAATCACTGTATTTAGTGTGAAATAATGAAATAAATAAGTGTGCACTTGTGTGTTGCAGATGTTTCCTGTGTTGATCGGACTCGTAGCCGTGTTGGCCTCAGTCATCTACCTCTTCCTGAAAGCAGGGAACTCTGAAAGAAGTAAAAAAGCAAGCAAGGGACCCGAAACTCTGCAGGATCCCAATGTTAAATACTCTCTGCCCCTCATAGAGAAGGAGGTCAGTCATGGAGGAAACATGAAAAAAACTGAATGAAATGGCTGAAATGATCATGCTGCTGCTACTGTATGAGAATTATGTCATAAATACCTTTCTTATAAATCTACTAGACAGATACGTAGATAACTGTAAATAATAATGTAATAATGTGAATAATGTACGGTGGCCAAAAAGTGTAAAACACTTTAAGAAATCAATCAACAGCAAATAAAAAAGAATATAATAATAATAATAATAATAATAGTATAAAACACAGCAAAAGTGAGACAAAGCAAATTTTAAAAATACAACATTTAATTTAAAAGCCAAAACACATCAGAAAAAAAACACAATGATTTTACCTCAAAATGGAAACTGAAGAAGTTTACTGAACATTGCGATAATTGCCGTAATTGCCAATTGAACAAGGGGCGCTGTAGCCAATCAGAAACAAGCATGTGATGTTCATTAAAGTGCCCCTATTATGCCATTTTAAAGGTTGCTAATATTGCTTAATGAGTCTCTTAAAACAGGTTTACATGT
>JAQQZT010000002.1:27395273-27407406 GCA_030068275.1 Clarias platycephalus | reverse complement strand
AGGAGAGGAGAAGAGAGGAGAGGAGAGGAGAAGAGAGGAGAGGAGAGGAGAAGAGAGGAGAGGAGAGGAGAAGAGAGGAGAGGAGAGGAGAAGAGAGCAGGTTGTGAGAGCCAGACTGAGGTCTATTCTGGTCTTCGTCTGCTCTCTCGTCTGGTCATTTCCTGTTTAGGTGAGAGGACGCTGAGTGAGTGAGTGAGTGAGTGAGTGAGTGTGAGCGTCAGTGTGTAGGTATCTGTGTGTTTAGCATCACATGGGCGGCCGTCTCTGCCTTTTATAGCTGGATCCGCTCTCACAGAGTAAAATATGCTTTTGTTACCAAAAAAATGCAAACGTTTAGCTTAACCATAGACATAAGTGTTTTAAAATGTTTTAATTATTAGATTTTTTTTTTTTACAGCAGGAATCTCTGATTGTCGAAACGTGTGGCGATGTTACAGACGTCTGGACGATGTTCATACTAGATTGTTTTTGAAAGTTAGAATGACTTTGATGAAATGACGTCAGAGCAACGTTGACCACATGACGATTTCGAACTTTGAAGGAGATGATTTTAAAACCAAATTAATACCAGACGGATGGACTGAGGGGGACTTGAACCCAGGTCGCTGCGAGGGAAACACTGCACACTGCAAGCTTACCACTAGGGGGCATGATGATGATGATGATGATGATGGTAGTACATGCGCATAAACATAACAGCGAGCATCACGAACAACATATAAGAAGCTAAGATGCACCTCATGGTAATATTTCGTCTCAATCTCCGATCAGAACTCTAAACGCGGTTAGAAACATGGATGCTTTATAGAAATGGATGTTATTCGTCTCCAAATACGTTGTGTCTGGAGCGGTCATTCAACGTCATCTCAATGTCATTTAATTAATGTTTAATATCTATAAGTGCCATGTCCTACAGTAAGTGTAACTATGGTATAACTACACCATACAATATGATGTAAAACATTTTGACTCTTTTATAAACATAGCTTTCTGATTGGTTCCCTGGTTTCCATGTTTCTATTAGCCCCGCCCACCATAGTGCCAGGCTACAAACATAAACATAGCCGGCTGGATTTGAAATCCAAGTACCACCAAATCCCACCGACAAAATCCCGATACAAAAGGGAGAAAAGAAGAAAGGAAAGCTGACACTACATGGAAACTAACAAAAAAAAAGCTAAACGAGCCAGACGATGAACCTCAATTCTACACCATGCGAACCTGCGTCAGGATGTCAGTCATGGACTTACCCGTGAGACCTGGTAATCCTTGGGGACGGTGCTGAACGAGGACAGAACATGAGACAGAGAGAGAGAGAGAGAAAGCGACTGACAAGAGAATTTAAGGGGGCGAAGAGAAGGAAAGGGGACGAGAAGACGAGAAGGAGAAGAAGGAGGCAGGAAGTTAAGCACAGCCCCTATCCGAATCTCAGAGGA
The DNA here is from genome assembly GCA_030068275.1 of Clarias platycephalus. Lineage (NCBI taxonomy): Eukaryota > Metazoa > Chordata > Actinopteri > Siluriformes > Clariidae > Clarias > Clarias platycephalus. Next base: position 27,405,970 of record JAQQZT010000002.1, on the reverse strand, counting down.
GCATCCAACTTCTGTTAAAGACGTCCAGATTAAACACGTTAAACACGCAGCCGAGAAAAAAAAGAGAAAAAACAGCCTGAACAAACCCATGATCCTGCGATCACAGCTCGAGACTCGAAACAACACCGAAATAAACCAAGAAGGATGTGATAATCATTTATAGTCCACTACATTTTCATATATGTTTCATATTAAGTCCTGAATTTATATGAATCCTGTTGAACAATGATGGGGCTGATACCAAAACGCTCCATTACCCAACATCTGATCGCACATGATGCAGCGTGACTTGTACGCCGTATGCGTTCTGTCTCGCTAATGAACAAAATGATACAAAAAAAAAAAAGCAAAGATTTTTCACGATTTCATGATTAACGACAGGAAACGAAACAGATTGCGATGTGCGCTCTGCGGAAACATGAAAATAAGGAACTCTAGTGTCTCACGACAGTACACGTAACGGCAGTCTATTAAAACGATCTGTCTGTTCCAGAACCGGCGCCACTTTCCATGCCGGAACCTGGAGTTCTGTACGAACACGGCCGCTCTAACCCTATTTCGGAACCCTGTTTTTGTTATACTGTCTATACTGTAAGAGGCCCCTCGAGTTCTGGATCTGCGAAGAACCCTTAAATCCTGAAGAATGTCCCAGAGAAGAAAAGAGCAAAGAAAACGAGAAAAAAAAAAACAGGAATGAGGAAAATGGGATGAGAGGAGGAGAAGACGAACTGAGAGAAGAAGAGAACGAAAAAAGATTTTAAAAAATTAAGAAAAGATAAAATGATGAGAAAACGGGAAGAAAAATAAGTGGTAAAAAAATTAAAAAGAAAAGAAGAAAAGAAGAAAATGAGAAGAAAAAATTAAAAGCGAAAAAGAAAAGAGAAAATGAGAAGTGAAAAAAGAAAATAAGCCAGAAAGGAAGGAGACAAAATGAAAAAAAATGAGACGATAATTTGAGAAGAAAAAAGAGAAATTGAGAAAAAAAACTTGAAAGAAGTAAACAGACAAGAAATTGAAAATAGAAAAAATAAGGAAAGACAAAGAAGATGAGATGAAGAGGAGAGAAACTAAGAGAAGAAGGGAAAAGAGACTGAAAAGAGAAAGCGGGAGTGATGAGCAGTGATGAAAGGAGAGATTAAAAGAGAAAATAAGCAAAGAAGAATTAAGTGAGAAAAAGAAAAGAGAAAGAATTTTCATGCTTTCCATAAAAATTCCGGCATGGAACGTTTCGGCTTTCCATTCCGGAACCTGGAGTTCTGTACGAACACGGCCGCTCTAAAGTCCAGCTCCATCCCATATCTCCAAACGCACACAAAGCGCAAAGAATCATTCAGGGAACCCTTCTCATGAAGCACCAAGCCTTTCATTGTGATACTACGAAGGGCGTTCAAGTCAAACTGGGACTTTTGATTGTTCAGAATTTCTCAATATCTCAAGTTCTCTGCTACACTAACGCACTTATCCCAGCGTTTCTCTAGCGCCTGGATAAAATCAAAGGAGAAACTTTTCTCAGTACACCGGACTCATGATCAAACTGCCTGCTTCACTTCTGAAACACTGGCCTCCCAGGAACTCCATTTAACGGCTGTGGAGCGAGGTCAGGACTGTATGGGGGATGGAGGAATGGAGTTCATGTAATGTGCAAGTGGTGCTGGTGCTGGTGAATTATTGTTTGTACAGTTCTCACAGGCAGATGTGACTCTTCTGCAAGTCGATGATGATTTTCAAGCATCAGGTGAATGTTTTACTTCGGCTTTAAGCGTCTACTGTCTCAGTACGGCGGCTTGACGTCAACGCCGTACGTCTTTCACCACAAGTCCCGGTTTGACTTGAACACCACTTTATTTACTACAGTAACTGCCTTAACCGAGCGTGTGTCTCGGCTTTCTGCTTACTTCTCACATACAGCCTGCATCTGTATTTGATCTTGCATGTGTAACCGAGTCCGATGTGTCCAAGCGAGGACTCACCATGCCTTTGTCCAGCCATTCCAGCAGGGTCTGTGCGGTGGAGCCGGGCAGCTGCAAGCGCAGAGTGTCTCGCCCTCCTCCATCCTGAAGCTCCAGGGCCAAACGCAGCTCCTCCGCTAGCTGTAATACCTGCAGCGGACCCGCGCTGACCGGAGAACCCAGATCCGGCAGACCGTTAGTGAACTCCACCATCACCTTAGAGCCTACAGTGAGATCGAGACAGAGAGAAATAACAAACAGTATATGTTAATATATACAGCGTCTGAAGCCCCACCATTTCTTTACATTAAATTAAATTACATGATGTGGACGGGAACGAATGTTTTACTGCAACAGGCTTCAAAGTGCATAAAGATGCAATTAAAAAAATCGATTGTTTATGGAACAACCTCTGCAGCGACCTCGTTTCCCCTCTCGTCTGGTCCAACCACTCAGCATTCAGCCTCACCAGTACTGTATACTAATCACCGGCCTCATCATCGGTCATCACCTGTTTCTCACGGGTTCATGCCTTAAACGATTATTATTTATGTTTGAATGATTCATAGGTCAGTGTGTGGCTTGACAAACAAAAGACATTTCTCTGAAACTGAAACTATTCCTCAAGCCTACGTTATAACTACAAGAACGTCTGGCTCATCAGAAGCTAGATATGATAAAATAAGGGGGGTAAAGACTTTTGCACAGCATTGTATAATACAGTAGATTGCAATTTTTGAACCAGTTCATGACTTAAGGCCTATCTTTTATATAGACCTTACTGGTGAGAGACATCAAAGGAGAATGGCTAGAATGTTTCGAGATGAAAGGGAGTCTATATTAATTAAAATAACTCGCAGGAAAATCATCTTACAGTAAATACTTTGAGCTCCAGCCGAGTTCGGCTCCGACGATGGGAATCTGCATGGAAAACTCAGATTGTACTCTAACATCCTTTTGACTGGTGTCAGTTTTTTGTTTGCTTGTGAGACACTTGAGAAAAGGAAAAGAAGGAAGATAAAGGAAAGCTGACACGACAGACTCAAGACAGACTGGAAACGCCAACCTGAGATAACTGTCCACCCATAAGATAACCAGAATGGTTATTGTATGATAAAGAATTACTAGAAACCAACATCACTGGCTTTACACTGTATAACCCAACACCCCTCCACACACACACACACACACACACACACACACACACACACACACACACACACACACAGCCACGTTTCATCTCCCGCACAGAACACTTCCCTCATCTCCAACTGCCTCCATCTGGATCCTATAGAGTGAAGCGAGTGAAACATCTGGATGCCATAAAAGCAGAGTAACACACCACCGAGAGCGTCCGCGACTCAATCGTTCCCTTAACAGGAGCCAGAGACAATACGAGGTCCCAGACCACGGGGAGCCGTGAAGCCTCCTGGATCTCCTCGTGTCAGACGATACAACGAATAGATTTTAGTTGATGGAAATGTAAACAGGAAAACAGAAAGGGATTGTGGGAAAGAAGCAGTGTGCTTTATCGTTGTGGGATTTCTGTTGAAATAGTAAGACTATTAGACTAATAGTAGACGAAACGTCTGCTTTTTAAGTATTCATTTCTCTATCCACCTGGCATGGTGGTTAGCACTCTCGCCTTGCACCTCCAGGGTCCGGGTTCGATTCCCGCCTCGGGTCCGTGTGCATGGAGTTTGCATGTTCACCTGTGCGGTGTGGGTTTCCTCCAGGTACTCCAGTTTCCTCCCACAGTCCAAAGACATGCAGGTTAGGCTAATTCACGCACGTACATCCTTGTTAAAAACATTTGCACCGGCTAAGAGTCTCATCACCGTAATGTGCTTGATGTCTTGAATCAGTTTTACACCTTTATACAGTTTTACACAGTTATAAATAGTCATCCTTTTACCAGCCTCTGTTTTATCTCTTTCTCAAATGTAATAACAAAAACACTCATTATGACAGAATTAAGAATCTAAAGTCGTTTGTCGTAAAAACCTAAATGAACTGCTTGATCTTTGACTTTGGACAAAAAAATTTTTTTTTAAACTTTATATAAAAATGTATAGGCTGTTTTTATTTGTCTAATAATGTTATTATTATTATTATTATTATTATTATTATTTATTTATTTATTTATTTTTTACATGGATGTATTTGGGTTTGCTCTCACTGCTTTGACCTTCTTTACAAAAATAAGAATGGCAGTTCTGCCTATAACCAGCAGGTGGTGGTGTTTCAAAACCATTAAAACAGCCCCATTAAAAAAAAATAAACTTTGTATAATTCAGTAAACATTTTCTTTCTTTCTTTCTTTCTTTCTTTCTTTCTTTCTTTCTTTCTTTTCTTAAATTACAGATTTATCCCAGGTCTGTCATGTGAGAGGAAGCAGGATCATTCATCATGAGCTGGAATTTGATCACATGAAAATATTAAAACTATTAATTTAACTTCTAACCAACATCCAAGAAAATGATCTGCCCCATAAAGCACAGAGCAAAACTAAGTTAGTGTTGTAGTCTCCATGTGACTCTTAATTTGCAACTCTGCATAAACAACCTGCGTCGCCCCCTTGCATGCACATTGTATAGACGTTCGCTCTTCCACAGTCATGCCTTCAGACATTTAACAACAAGCAAACAGACCCGCTCTTTTGTCATGGCAACAGCTGTGGGACGACCTTGAACGGCCACGTGCTCCATACAGTGCATACTGTACTGTACGCTCGCGCTCACACACTCGGAGACGCTTCCCGAACTTGCTGATTCGGCTTTTCTTTCTGTGTGTACTGTATGTAGAGACAAGTAACGAACGCACTCGTCTTTCTCTTTTGTCTGTCTCTCCTCCGGTGTCCTCACTTGTCAACTGCCTTCATTAAACATTCGTCCTCTATTAGTTCAATCATGCTGACAAGCGCTGAGTTTGCTAGAGGACACGCTCGCGCACACACACACACACGAAAAAACAGGCCGCAAGCTGCACCAAGCCAGAAGCCGATTACCCTCTTTTCTTCAGCATGAAACCATAAACGTGTGTTTTTTTTTCTACTTAATGAAATTTTTCTACAATCTTTGTTTAACTAGACATCAGTTGATATGTGAAGGAATCCGATTTGAGAAAAGAAAAAATAGAGCTGATCTCTAGTGACTCGGAGACACGACCGAAAAAGCCGTTAACAAACAAAAATACAAGTCTCGAGAAGCCGGCCACCACGACGAGCTAAATTAGACAATTACACAAACAGCATTACAAAAGGGAACTGGAAAGAAATTAAATGTAGTGAAATTGCAATATGAAAAAAAAAAAAAGACAAAACGTACATGGACAGCTAATTCATCTCACTCATCGTCTATACCGCTTTATCCTGTATTCAGGGTCGCGGGGGGCCTGGAGCCGATCCCAGGAGACGTAGGGCACGAGGCGGGGTACACCCTCGACAGGGTGCCAATCAAACCCCCACTAAACACCAAGCTGCCGTGCCACCTGGACAGCTAATTTTACAAACAAATTGAAGCCTAGCAAACTGGCTAATTCAAGTCAACGGAAGTGGACGTTATACCAAGCAATCAAGCAATCTGATTGGACGAGAAGCCTTCCACGAGTGGTGATAATGGATGGTAACACTGGACAATTAAACTAACGGCAACAACGGATGTTAAAGTATATGTATCACTCCATGTCCCAAGTCTTCCACTAACCGCTAATTACACTAACTTTCAGTCGCAGCTAATTCCCAGGGCTTATTTATGCCTGATGCCCAGGCCAAATCATTCAGCCAGAGAATATTACAGTGTATTGTAGAGTGTTTTGACGCTGAAGTGTTTAAGCTAATGTTAGCTAATCAAGCTAGCAAGATAATCCGTTCAGTATGTAAATATTAGCCATGTAAACACTTGATCTGATTGTTTCTCTCTTGTTTCTGTTCAAACAAGATCTGTGTGTTCGGGTTCCTCTTGGGGAGTTGAAGTCTTCCTCAAGGTCACAACATCGGCTCTTCAGCGACCAAAACGTTATTTCCCGCCCAAACTCCGCCGGAAACCAGCCCTATCATGTACTGTTGGCTCACCAGTCACTTTTGCACAAAGCTAACCGATGCGCTAGCTCTCACCTGCGATGATGTCGTCCATTTGCTCCAAAGCAGCCTCCAACACGTGACTCGCATCAGACGCCATGCTGCTCGACGACTAACGCGAGGGACGCGCCGTTCTGCTGAAGCCTGAGGACAGAAAACAGAAACTAAATTCAATCTAAAGATCCTCAAGTTTAATAAAAAGCACCAAATAGTGGACTTTAGCAAATAGCCATGAAGCACAATTTCTCCAACTTCTTCAGATACATGCCTGTGATATTAGTGAGCTTAGCTTAAATTAGCTAACTGGCTAACGTCAGAGAATGAGTTCCCCGTTTAACTGTCTGTGCATTTGTTCAATTGTATTTACATCTTTAGCATCTTACTGTAGGTACTCTCATAAAAATAAGACGATATTCTGACAAAACCCGGACAGTATTATTCTTAAAAATAAAGAACAATGTTATTTTGTGATATTATTGTTGGAAAAATTCTAAAATAATGAAATAAAATATTTAATATTTTTGTAGGAATAAATATAAAATGATGTTGCTGTTGATTTATAATATTTCTTAACACATAAACTTTATGTATATCTAAATATAATGTTTTTATTGTTGAAATTCTAATTTATTGCAATAAATGATTGTATTTTTTATTTTATAGAAATACATAAAAATCTAAGTATGTTACTATTAATTAAAAATATTTCTCAACAAATTATTATATACTTTATATTTATATAATTATGAAATAAATAAAATAAAATAATATTATATATATATATATATATATAATTATGAAATAAATAAAATAAAATTACATATATATATATGTATATATATAATTATAAAATAAAATAAATAAATACAATTATTTGTATTGTTGAAACATTCTAAAATATTGCAATAGAATATTACATATTTAATTTTAATTTAATAAATAAAAACTAAATCATGTTGCTATTAATTATTAAATTATTCTGCATTAAACTATTATATAGGTTGTGTATATCTACTGTACATAATTACATAATGAAATAAACTTTAATACATTTATATAAATTTTTTTTCTTTTTACTTTTGGTTAATTTCCTACACATCAGGCAAGTTGTATATTATCAGTCTAACCTATTGACACACACACCTAATGCCCTTCTGAGGAAACATGCGCATCCTCAAGCCTGCTATATCTCCAGAGTTAAGCATTTTTTCCTCGTATAACTACACAACATCTCTGTCTCTTTCTTTGTCCTCCATTTCTATCCCTCCATCTCTCCCTCACTGTGCATATCTCTCAGCAGTGCAGGAACCTGAGATTAATTAGGCCTGTCAGGGTCGAGTTTCAAGCCTTTGTCATCCTGCCTCATGGCACATGGACACACACACACACACACACACAGCACACACAGCACACAAAGCCACTAACGGAAACACTTTCTACTGCCAGTGTTTACTCCTAGGATGTGGTAAAGGATGTGTAGATGGATTTGTAAAGAAAGAGAACATGATGTTTAACAAATAAATGCATTTCCCATTGCTGTGGACAAAATCCCATAAACATCCTGAATGCAATTTGATGCAGCGAGCGAATGTGGAGTTTAAAGATGATGTTCCGAGCCGTGTTACTGACAGAAGACGCAACTGGACCTCGCTGTTCTTAATAATCTGGCCGGACGCAGGTCCATTTGCATTTGCAAAACCCATCAAGCTCCTGATTAAACTGTCTCTCATGAAGACCATCCCAGGAAAACAAGACCAAAACTGACCTCTGCTGCAGACGAGACGTTCATGTAGAGTCACCAGCCTCAGAAATCACCAATTAACAACCAGCACCTCAGATAAGAGGCGTTATGAAGCTTTACAGAGCAGAAGTAGCAGATATACATCTCAATATCAACTGTTCAAAGGAGAACATATTACTGTATATATTTTGGACGCCTTCAGTATTGTTTCACAGTGTAGAAAGAAGCAAAAAATCAAAAAAGGCCATGGAGTTGGAAGGTGTGTCCAAACTTTTGACTGGCAGTGCTATGTTTGAAATGGCTTGAGAAGGAAATGAGGAGGCTTTCCACAGGAGAATTTGATGTTTATTCAGCTACCAGAGTGTTAGTAAGGTCAGGCACTGATGTTAGGATTTCGTGGAGGCTCCAGTTCCAGTTTTGTAACAACATTATGGGGGAAAATCACATACAGACTCTTCTTATGTACAAACTAATCGGTTTTATGCATTGTGTTAATAGAGGTGCCAATATTTATGTCGTTTTCTAAATGTGCTAAATTTATTATGTTAATATTCAAGCCAAATAGTTGAAATGGTAAACAGTGGTGATATCAGATTTAGGAAGTTTTGTTTGTGTTCGAGTCAAACCGGGACTTTTTGATTGTAGAGAATAACAGAACTTATTTCTGAGAATAAAAACTCCCTTTATTTCTCTATATAATCCCCTGCTACACTACTGCACTTACTGTATCCCAGTGTTTCACTAGTGCTTGGATACCATCAAGAAGAAAGTTGATGAAAGTAGAAAGTTTTCTCAGTACACCGGCCTCCCAGGAACTCCTTTAATGGCCCAAACATCTGTAAATGTTTGGGTCAGGACTGTACGTGGGATGTGGCAATAACTCCCAGCCGAGTGCCTGTAATGCGCAAGTGGTGTTGGTGAATGATTGCGTGTACAGCTCCCAATAGACAGATGTGTCTCTTCCACAAGTTGTGTTGATTTTCAAGGATCAGACGTTCCACTCGCTGAATGTTCACGGGACGACTGCAGAGTCCGCTGAGACACGAAGGCCGCTACAGACATTCACGCGGCTTTCTTTAAAACTCTTTTAAAACTGTCACTGAGGATAAGAGTCTCAACACCGTACTGTGCTTTAAGTCTTCTATAAATATCGATCTGTTTTACGCTTTCATTCACGAGAAATGTCATGACTGACAAGTCCCTGATTGACCTGAACGCTGCTTGTAAAAACAGTTCTGCAAGTAGACCCAGACTTTTTGACCTTTTCTGACTCGTAAATGAGTCAATCTGGACAGGACTGAACTCGTCACCTCAACTGTATTTTTTTTTTGCCACACCGTGGGAAAGCGACACGACTCGTGCGTCGGTTCCTACTCAGAGCTGCAGTAACCGAACAAGTTTGGCCGCCTCTTTATTTTAGTGCTGTTTGTGTAATCTCTGCTCAGGATAGCTCATCATTTTAGAGCCACAAAGCAAGTAAATAAATTACAGCGTAACTGCTGTGAACAACAAAACAAGCCATGCGGTGCTAAACACTTCCTGATATCCTAAAAAATAAACTCGTCTTATCTGACCAGGGTTTGCACACTGCGAGCGTTTGATCCCGTGATATGTTTTTGCTACGACGGTTAAACAGACCCCAGTCGTCTTAATTCCATAGCATTCCTGCTCTGGGGGGAATTAAAAAAAAAAAAAAAACGCTTCTCACATCATTTCCTGGAAAGCTCTTTTGCGGCTCGGATGAAGTTTCGCTGCGGTGGAAAATTCCCCTTTCCAGTGCAGCACCTGGCTCTGGTTTTCGTAACACCGAGAGCATAAGCAGCGTAAAGAAACACAGGGCATGCCGAGGACAAACCTCAGAGATAAGTGCAGCAGGAGGGTCGAACCCACGGATCTTTCACTGCTCCGACCTCCGGAGCGTTTTAAAGGTCAGCAGATACAAAGACTACAGATCGCAAACTTCATCTTCTTAAAGGAGGCAGTCAGGAGGTGAAGTGGCCCGTGCGAAACTGCCCAATATCTTCAGGACGCACACAAGACCAAACAAGCCGAACCAAAACGCTAAGCCTCTGTTTAACAAACTTCAATCCTACAGCGAAGCCGGAAAAAAATATTAATAATAATAATAATAATAATCAAAGCATTATCTTGAAGAGCATTATATTTTCTGTCCGAGAACATGATGTGTCAAGTCAACCTGTGTGTCTCTGTCTGAAAAAATGTAAATTATAAAATGAAATTGAGACTTTGGATTAAACTAATAACATATACAGTATATGTAAAATTTATGCAAATACATAATTTATTATATTGAGATTACTTATTCCCTTTCGTCTCTTGCTAATTCTTTTCTTTCTTTCCTCTCTTTCATTTCCCACTGTGAACGAGTCTATTTTTCCTTTTTGATCTTATTTATTCTACATTTAAAAAATAATAATAAAATCTGCATTTATTTGCAATATCTTTTCCTTTCTTCTTTATTAATTTCTGTTTATCATTTCTTACGTCCCCAAAAATCAGATTTATTTTTCACTCTTCCTCTCTTTTATATTTTTAATAATATATATATTTTAAACTTCTGTTCTTTTTTTAAGTTTCTCTTCCTTTCACTTTTTCATACGTTTCCTTTTTCTCACGCTCTAAGAAGTGCATTCATTTTTCTCTTTTCTTTCATATTCATATTAAATTTTTTCCCTGTTTTGCTTTTTTTTTTTTTACTTTCCTTCTACTCCATTCTTTTCTTTTTTTTCTGTCATGTACATACTGCATGTTTTTTTGTCACGTCTTTCTTTTGTAACTTGTCCTTTATTTCTTATTTTTCTTTCCTTTTAAATATTTTTTCTGTGCATAATATTCATTCATTCATTCATTCATCTTCTATACCGCTTTATCCTCTATTCAGGGTCGCGGGGACCTGGAGCCTATCCCA
>JAQQZT010000002.1:27372930-27386705 GCA_030068275.1 Clarias platycephalus | reverse complement strand
TAGAGGTGTGGCCTGTGTGCCTGTCAGTCCTAAAGATAGAGGTGTGGCCTGTGTGCCTGTCAGTCCCAGTGATAGAGGTGTGGCCTGTGTACCTGTCAGTCCCAGTGATAGAGGTATTGCCTGTGTGCCTGTCAGTCCTAAAGATAGAGGTGTGGCCTGTGTGCCTGTCAGTCCCAGAGATAGAGGTGTGGCCTGTGTGCCTGTCAGTCCTAAAGATAGAGGTGTGGCCTGTGTGCCTGTCAGTCCTAGAGACAGAGGTGTGGCCAGTGTGCCTGTCAGTCCTAAAGATAGAGATATGGCCTGTGTGCCTGTCAGCCCCAGAGATAGAGGTGTGGCTTATGTGCCTTTCAGTCTCAGAGATAGAGGTGTGGCCTGTGTGCCTGTCAGCCCTAGAGATAGAGGTGTGGCCTGTGTGCCTGTCAGTACTAAAGATAGAGATATGGCCTGTGTGCCTGTCAGCCCCAGAGATAGAGGTGTGGCTTATGTGCCTTTCAGTCTCAGAGATTGAGGTGTGACCTGTGTGCCTGTCAGTCCCAGGAGAAACAGCCTCTTTGCTGGTCAGTCATAGATGCCCTCATGGTTTCATTCCTGTTCATCCAACAGATGAAGGCATCCAGAGTCCATCCATGATGTGTGGCGTTTGTGTTTGACAGCTGTATTGACAGAGTGGTCGCCTCTGGGCCTGTCAGTCATTGTGAAGGAGGTGTGGCCTATTGCACCTACTACATGCCTATTACACACTGAGATCGTGAAACAAAATACACACCACCACTAGCCTTTGCAGCACTTTACCTAGTATGTAATTTCAAAACAAAACAAAACAAAACAAAAAAAATGATAAAAAATTATGCATTGCACCGCCTTGGTTTAGATGAAAATAAGCATTAGTTCAAAATACAACATAAAATTGCACCATGCTTAGGCTGACACAACATGTAATTATGAAATGTTATCAGATTGACTTTTGATGCTGATACACTGCAGAAGGCTGCAAAATACAACAGGCTCTCTCCCCTCGCTAAGCAGTCCCTAAATGTGTCATTGTGTGTGTGTGATCATCCTGGATGATCTACAACACTCCAGAAGAGACTTGCTTTGTGTCTGGATGAATCACTGCACCCACATGATCCAAGAAATGCTAATCATTTCGGTGCAAATAATACAGGCAAAGCATTAACCAAGGGTTTCTTTGAAGCTTCAGGAATTCCTTACATTGCTTTAATCTGTACACATCACACCAGTAAAGCATGTATGCACCAATGCATCTTGTGCTGGTCGCACTGAAATAATTCACAACCCTCTCGTTAAACCTTCACTGCCAGACGGACCTCCTGACTGTCCAAATGTCACAACTATGACTAATAAACAGACCAGACAACATGTTGCTCCATGGTATTTCCTAAGACCCAGAGTGGGTTCGAGTGTGGGTCGTCGCTGTGGCCGTCTCGCCCAGGCCGATGTGTTCTGGCAGCTGGGTCAAAGGTATCGCTCGAAGGAAATGTCAGCCTTTAGATTTCAGTGTCATGTTACTCTTCGCTTGGTTTGCAAGAACACAATTTAAAGTTGTCTCAAAGCTCCAGACGCTGTGTTTTACTCTGTCCTTTCCGCCGCCGGTCAAACACGAGCGGGATAAGAGCTTGTCGGTCAGACCATGAACACAAACATACACACATACACACATACACACCTAAGTGGGACACAGCCAAAGGGTAATTTTTCTTGATTATAAGGCACCATGTTATAAACCCCTAGATGAATAGCATTTACATGATGAGCAGTGACAGGCTGTGCTCATGTTACCGTCTTACAGTACATTAAAACAATGATCATCCCTTCTACTATGTTTCTCTGGAGAGTCGCCGGGATATAACTCACTTCTTTAAATATAAGAAGATGATATTGGTTAAGGAGCGCCTTTCTTAAAAATAAAAAAAAAAGTAAATCTAATACAGTTTAGACAATGCCTGCTATCAAAAATTATATTATATGAATTTACCCCTTTATTATGATTAAATATTATGTTATATTATATTACTATTATAATGAGCCCTAGTCACATGACACCCATCGAGACCCAAAATCTGCTTATAATATATCTATTAGGGCCCATTTATTTTGCAGGGTTTGTCATGTAATACAATTTCTTTCTAAAGTTAATAATATTCTAAATTAATATGTTAATCTCATTGTATATGAGAACGATTGCATAAACACAAAATTATTTTTAAATGATACATATTTAGTCATTGTTTTAGTTCAAAGAAATCAGATGAAAATAAATGCATCAAAAAGTGTGTTTTATATGTTTTATATCACTTATCATTAATATTCACGCAGGCTGTCACGTGACTAGAGGTCATTCTGATAGTTATATAATATTTATTCACAATAAATATGTAAAATTATGCTGTAATATAAATTCTTATAGTGATTAGGCTTTTATATATATATATATATATATATAGAGAGAGAGAGATAGATAGATAGATAGATAGATAGATAGATAGATAGATAGATAGATAGATAGATAGATAGATAGATAGATAGATAATTCCATTGTTTGCTCCTGGTCCGCATTAATCTGGACCTTCAATATGATTTATTTTTTATTATTATTATTATTATTATTATTATTCTTATTATTATTAAGTAAGCCTTTTAGCACACTGATCAGCCTCATGTCGCTGTTATATATTCAAATTAAAATAGACATATTTTACTTAATAAATAAAAATATTTATATATTTATATAAACACACTTAGAATTATTTAATGAGATTGATCTAAACATTTTTTTTTATTTAATTCTGCTTAAAATTCCGCAATTCTGTTCTTATTTGAAATATGTTCATACACAAAGTTTTTTTTTTTTTCAATAAACAGAGGCACAACTTTTTTTTTCCTCTCAAAAGACGTAACTTTAGCCAAAAATGTATATAATAAAGAAGAAAACTTTACACTAGTATGTACAGTACAGTATGGAACTGTTTGTACCTGTGAGGAATGTTTCTTATTTGTCTATGTTGATTTCTATAAAGCGGGTTCTCAATATGAATGAATGAATCACTAACTGTTTCCTGCAGCACCCAATACTGTACACTCGCCTGTCTTTGTCTTTGTCTCGTAAGCTTCATGTCTGAGCATCCGCTCCTAACCGCACAACATTAAACACTCTCGTACCTCTTTCCATGTGCTGTCCTGATTCATGCCACGCCCTTTTTTTTGGATGCCTCGCCACAAATGCATTGAGTTCAAAGCCACAATAAAGATCTCAAAAACAAGTTTTCTGGAGAGTGCTCATGTCAAATCGGGACTTGTGATGAAAGTTATTGTGAAGTACGGTGATTGAGACTCCCAGACTGCAGTCGTTCCTGTGAACATTTAGTGAGTGGAACCCATGATCCTTGAAAATCAAAGGATAGAAAAGAGCCGTCGGAAGAGACGGAATTGAACTGTGTGAACTGTACACACACTTTTATTCACCAACACCACTTGCACGTTACAGGAACTCAGCTGGGAGTTATTGCCACATTCCCCATACAGTCCTGACCTAGCTCCAAGCCATTTCCACATGTTAGGGCCATTAAAGGAGTTCCTGGGAGGCCAGCGCGTCAGACTCGGATCTGATATAAGGATGTATTTCATAGCATCATTTTTATGTGCTTTTCACATGATACAAATATTGCACAGAAAGCGATCTCCTTTGATGTCTTATATAATCCATAACAGAATCTTGCGGGAAGTCAGAAAGAGATCAGTATTAGTCTTGGTATTGATCGATATTTCTGATATAGTTCTGATATACTATTACTCCAGATGACTTCTGAAATAAAATCTCATACCACAACTATATAAAAATGTAAGCGTAAGGAGAGCCTTCCTTGACCTCCAGTTTGAACAGAGGTTGTTACATGAGCGCAGTGTGTTTTTGGTGTTTTTGGCCCGGCTTTCTGGGTGATATGTCAATCCCAGAGGCACCGTCTTCACCAGCACAAAGCACAGAGCAAGACGAATAAAAACGGCTTTATCTATTCGGCGGGGCACATGATCTTCAGAGAGGGCCTTGTTACTCCATCACTGAGTTAAACCTCTGCTGTGTGTAGCTCAATATTATAATGTCCTTTTGTTCGGAAAAAAAAAATCTTCTTTTTGTATAACGAAAAACGATTCATAACAAATACAATTTAATCCATTGTGACACAGTGTGACCTTTCCATATTGCTGGGTCTTAAATACTCTGGTTACTAGAGCTGTGAATCATTCGATTATATTTTTTGCTCAAGTCAATTCGATTGCAATAAAGTTTACTGACTGATTTGTCTCAAGCTGCTATATTTTGTAGAGGTTTTAAAGTATTAAAAGGACTCCATCTCATCCATCCAGGAACCTCTGTAGTCCAACTGGGGACCATGGATTAGAAGGTGACCATGATATTTATTGTATTTATTCCAATTCTTTACAGCCTTGGTAGTTCAACAGCCTATTCCAGGAGACTTACTGTAGGACATGAGACGGGGTACACTACAGAACGCCAATTAGCCTAATCTGCTGTGGGAGGAAACCGGCGTACCCAGAGGAAACTCATAAGCCACATGGAGAACATGCAACCTCCATGCACATGGAGGCGGGAATCGAACTCGGACCCTGGAGGCGCAAGGCGACAGTGCTAACCACTGAGCCACCCATACACACTCACCTGAGTCTTACTCCTTGCAATAACTCTCACCACCTGTATGAACAGACGCGGGAGTCAAGCTCATTGTGAATGGGGCGGTGGTGACTCAGTGTGTTAAAGGTCCGAGTTGCTGATCGGAAGGTTGACGATTCGAGACCCAGCTCTGCCAGGTTGCGGCTGTTGGGCCCTCGACCAAGAACATTAACGCTGATTTCAATTTATTGTCACATAACGATGTTGACCCTTGACGAGAGCAACTGAAGCAACCCCAGATCATAACACTGCCATCAGAGGGAAATGAATATAAAGGTCACTCCACGGCCCCTAGTTCCTAGATAGATGGACGGACCCCCTGTTCGGCACATGGACGGCACATATAACAATAATTAACACATATTAACTGCACATATTAAAAATTATTAAAAGTAAAGAAACCCCCCTTTCATTTCATGCATTTTATTACCTGGGCTCAGAATCTAAAAACAACTTTCATTAAAAAAAATTCATCTTTAAAAAGTCGCTTACAGCAGCTTTAATTTCCAACATATTAAAATAAGAATGTCTGTTCACACAGATTTTTGACATCGGTTTTCGCAAGACTTGCTAAACTAGACAATGCTATTTAGCTCTTAGAGACAGTGTATTGATAAGTGGCTTGTTACACTAACTTCATCTTCCTCTGTTACTGACAATCTCCCTTTGATCATCAAGTGTTTGATCTCATTTAAACCTTTTAATCTCATCTTCAAAGAAGTCAGGGGTGAGAATGGATGAAGTACAGTAGGAGCACTGGTGCAAGCCCAGAAATGTCCATGCACAACTTATATTATATCATGCTTATTAATCTCAAAATCAGCAATCATGGAAAGCAACTAATGACATACAGTAGAAAGCACTTGTTAATATCTATATAGTATATGATCTACATACAGTGTACAAACTTCTTTATGCATGTTTCTGCACTTAAAGCTCTAATAAACACAAACAAAAACAGAAACAAAGCCTTACCTGTATGAACAGAGCTCCACTTTGCCGCCTCTGTGGAATAACTACAGCGCGACAGTTTGAGTTTTGTGTTAGTCTCGCGCTTCCCCGCTCGCGGATCGTATCTCTGCACCGCCCCGCGTGGCGCTCGCGGACACAGCGCAGGAGCTGAGCGACTGTGGGAAGCCATAAGGCTCACAAAGACACCAGGCTTCAAAGAGCTTCAAAGTTCACTTTCTGCCAGGAAGTGGAAAAAACAAAAACAAACACCTCTATGTTCAAGCTAGCCAGCTAGCCGTGATGACGTTTATTTTTCTCTAGTTAGTGTTATAGTGTTATATTAACGAACAAAATTGTGTTGTTTGCTGTATGTTTATTGATATAAATCACTGTACTTGTATACACTCGTTTTAATGTCATTTCATGTTGGTGAGCAACAATAGCCGTGTTGATTTGACAGCACTCCATCAACAGCGAAGGAAGGAAGACACTGTTAAGGTGTAATTTTAGTTTTAGTTTAGCTGAGTTTTCTTTGGGTTCTAATGGTTGGAGTTTGGAAGTTACTTTTACACTGTATTTTACTCTTGGTGGTGTTTCGGTTGCTCCTGTCGAGGGGTCGCCAACCCGGACCATCCGATCCAGTCCCTCAACTTTGCACAGGTTTTAAGCCGGATGCCCTCCTGACACAACCCTCCACTTTTATCTAAAGTTAAAGTTAAGCCTTTATTTGTCACATGTACATTACAGCAGAGTGAAATTCCTACTTCGCATTTCCCAGCGTAACTGGGGTCAGAGCGCAGCCATGATACAGCGCCTCTGGAGCAGATAGGGTTAAGGGCCATGCTCAAGGGCCCAAAAGTGGCAACCTGGTGGAGCTGGGGAGCGAACCCCCAATCTTTTGATTAATAACTCAGTGCCTTAGCCCTCTGAGCTACCACTGCCCTAGCTTGGGCTTGGAGCCGGCTCTGGATGGGGTTTGAGGCATTGGGTGGGAACTCAACCTAGGCATTCTGTATGGCAGGCAAGAAACCTACCAATGAGCCACCAATTCCCCTTCCACTGTATCAACAAACTTTGAACACTATGCATGCGATGGGAATACACCGTGAACCGGATGTCCATTCATCACAGCCAAGGCCAATTTAGCATTGGCAATTCACCTACCTGCACATTTCAGTGAAATATATGTAGATTTTTAGGATATATATATATTATACAGTACAGATCAAACTCACCTAGGATTTGGGTTCCCTTTGTGCCACCTGGCCGGCTCTGCCACTCCACCCCAACCCCCTGGTGTTATAGATGTCATGACTGAATTGTGTGAGCGTGTCTATGTGTATGATATTTACCTGATCTCATACAGAATCCATTTTCTGCCAGCTGATTAGTATTAACGTAATACACACTAACAGTGAAAAGTTTGGACACACCTTGTAACTCCATGGATTTCCTCATTCTTATTTCTTTCTTCACTGTAAAACAATGCTGAGGGCATCTAAGATATACAATAATCTCCTTTGAACAGTTGATATTGAGATGTTTTAGCTACTTATGCGCCTTTATAACAGCTCTAATCTGAGGTGCCATGAATATAGCCATAGAAGCTGGCATGGCGTTAAAAAAGAAAGAATAAAAGAATCTGAGGTGCTGTTTGTTAATTGGTGATTTCTGAGGCTGGTGACTCTCAATGATCTTCTCCTCTGCAGCCGAGGTCAGTTTTGGTCTTGCTTTTCTGGGAAGGTCTTCATGAGAGACAGTTTCATCACGGTGCTTGATGGGTTTTGCAAATGCACTTGACACAAAACAGTTTTGAAATCTTACAATTTTGTTCTAGAATGCAATAATTACTAAAATAAATCACTAAACAAAAAAACAAAACAAAACAAAAGTTATTAAGTTGGGTTAGTAAGTTAGACACAAAAATGGACTCTAAACAGGATGAACTATACAGTACCTCACATTTGCAGCAGGTAACCCTACACCGCTTTCTAACATTCCTGTCTTTTAACCGTTTCCCTTCAACTGCAAACATTTCCTCTTGTCAACAGTAAAGGCATTTCACAACGGAACTTGGGCACAGCTCAATGTATAGTGTTCTTGACAATAGCCTCTGTTACAGCACTTTTCTGATCTTTTTGTGTACATTCACAACAGTTATGGACCTTTTGGCCTCTCATAGGCACCTGTTGTGCTTGACGGGGCGTTCCTCAGAGACTCTGTCTAAGACTGGTTTATTCAGTTTATCCTGTTTTTTTTGTGTTTGTTAAAAAGTTGTCTGATTACGGCGATCAGACCTGTCAGTGTAGCAGCAAATAGGAAGGGCGTAATCGTGGAATGATGATTAGTAGGACATTATTTCAAAACAAACAAACAAATGAACTATATACAGTATATGTAAATACATAAAGGTTGGTTATGAGTCTTTGTAAGCAGAGAATGCATTAAAAATGAGTTACACTTATGGTTGAATGCGAATAAATACTGTAGCTGTAGCGCCACCTGGCAGTTCATTATTGCACTTCATCATTTTTCCATGCGGCACTTTCTTCATCTATCCAGCTAGGAACCGCGGAGGCCAGTGATGACCATTTTTACGACCAATGTATGGACTGTGGGAGGAAACCACACAACCCAGAGGAAACCCACCAATCACGGGAAGAACATACAAACTCCATGCACACCGACCCCAGGGGGGAATTAAACCCGGACCCTGGAGGTGCAAGGTGACACTGCTAACCACTATACCACCAGAGGGGATTTATTATATTTTAATGCACATGGTGCAAATTAGATCAACACGTATATTTAAAACAATTATTTTCTTAGCCTGCTGATCCCTAAGTTCTGCCAGATTTATTCAAGCATGTTTTAGTAGTGAGTAATTAAAAAGAATCACAGACATAATCACAGAAGACAAATAACTGTTCCAAATTTTTTTTAATGCTGTTTATTTATAATATACTGTATGATCTAATGTCTCGATGTCACCACACCCTATATCAGAACCCTATATATATATACATAAAATGATACAAGGGTACATAAAGCTTTACATGGGTAAACTTTAAAATGTATAGATTTTTTTTCATCTTGTGTAATGTCTATGAAAAACCAGGAGAGGGCAGCACCGGCTCTGAATAATGCATTAGTGAAGATAAATTTAATCAGAGAAGTATATATAAGCATATAATGTACACAGGTTAAACAGATATACAGATAGAATATAGTACGTCTGTATCAAAATCCAGTCTTCAAGGACCGACTGGGTTTTATTTATATTAGGCCTCTTAATTGCAATCTCATCAGCCATTTGTTCACAAAATCTACTCATGTGGATCAACTCTTCTGAACTTTGTGCTGACCTAATCATGACCTAATCTTCTTGATCTGATTCAGCAAATCAATTTCTTTAGTAGACATTACAGTATGTATTAATTCCATGTGCATCACATACGGTAAACTCCCTCCTCTATTAATAAACTGTTTATACTATATGCACAATTATTTCGTGGCTATATTTAGTATCACTCTGTCTCACTGTTTTACACACACAACATTCTCAATGAAACCTTTTACTACTGTAGTGTTTGCTATAATATCATTAGACATAGCGGACTATACTGAACTTTAGTCACAACTTAAAATATGAAAGCATTTTCAGATGTAGATGTACAATATACTAAATATACTTTACTATGTATTAATTTCTTATTTATAGCTGTTGTACAAAAGCAACACCGCACTCACAATCTACTTTATCGCAATCATCCCGCGATTACTGTACCTGCAGCCTTGCGTCCAAGGCCGAATCACAGCAGTGCTAATATTCAGTATAACTGCACTCTTGCTGATGCGACAATGCTTAAATATGTCACTGTTTGGAATATACTGGAGTGCTGATTGCTAAGCAGTTAATGTTTTGCACTAGTGCTGGAAAGATTATGTATTTAACTTCCAAACCTGTTACAGATTCACTATCTGGGCACTGAGCATGGATCTGAAGCCTCATCTGCTCAGCTCAAATGTTTGGATTGTGTTCTGTGTGTTACGCAAGCCACTGTGGATAAGAAACAAAAAAGCAAGAAACAAGCTGAAAGAAATACATGAAAAAGGATTACCCGACTGTGAATGTTGCGCAATACTGCTCCAAGGCTTACTGCAAAATGTGTTGGCATGCTCTCAGAAGAAGAAGAAGAAAAAATGTTGTTTACGCGTTCAGTGGACAATTAAGAGCGCTTAGGGTCTAAAAATGAGCCAAACTTCAGGGATGTACAGTAAGCATTGCTTTTACTATAGCATGGCCAGGTTATTCTCAATGACTTTATGTATGTGGCAATCCACTCATTATCAATGTCTGTATCGCTTTATCCTGTATACAGAGTCGCGTGAGACTGGAGCCTATCACAGGAGACTGAACGCATGAGAAAAGCACGAGGAGAACATGCAAACTCCACGCACTCCACGAACCCGGACCCGGGAGGTGCAAGGCGACAATACTAACCACTAAAATGGCAATCTAGGTGACATTCACAGTTTTATTTCATTAGCTAACATTAGCTATTATCAGACTGAATAAATCCAATGTTATGCCTCCAGATAATGAATATTCTTAATGTAAAATCGTTTCATTGATTGGTCATTAGGGAATACTTTGTTGCATGGTTACCTAGATAGGCTTGATGTTACCTGAATAACACAGCCAGTCTTAGCCACTGAACAGTCTTAGATATTAGAAATGAACATTTAACTCCCAGACAGTTTTCTTTAAACTATTCTAGGACAAATATTTCTAATAAACAAATAAATGTTATGGAATTGGGTTGGCCATGCCAAACCCATGTTCTATTTGGACACTTAGAACCTTTAAGACATTACATTACATATAGGCATTTGGCAGACGCCCTTATCCAGAGCGACTTAAATTTTTTTTATCGCATTACACATCTGAGCAGTTGAGGGCCTTGCTCAAGGGCCCAACAGTGGCAACTTGGAGGTTGTGGGGTTTGAACCTGGGATCTTCCAAACAGTCGCCCAATGCCTTAGCCACTGAGCTACCCCTGGCCAATCACATTACAGAGAATGACAATCAAAGAGCTCTTACAGTAAGTGTGATCCGTCATATAGTCGGGTCAGGTATCAGTTGAGTTTAGTTCAGGTACGTCAGGTAAGTTTTGTGTTATGGCCAAAAGAATGCAGTAGGTGGAATGTATCAAATTTCAATCTTCTTGAATAATTGAGAAAATGTTAATCCTAAACATTGTTTTAATGCCCTTATTGAATGCTATACAAGCTGGTGTCTTTGCAATTTTTTTTTTACTATAAAACCGCACTGCTGGCGACGTTATTTTAACAGCAGTGAAATCCTGGAGTCACAATGAGACTAAGAGCTTCCTCTTTCTTGATACATTATGGAATCACTGTTTCAAATTAGGGTTTACTTTTTTTTTTTAAGGCCTCCTCATAAATAAACTTGCATTTGCCATATCCCAGGAACCGAACATGAAACTATACTGTAACTCAAATCACCCAGGATTTGACTAAATACATGTTTTGATGTGACGGGTCACCAATGTAGACAGATCTCCAACAGTGATAGAACCCAGGAGTTGCAGTTCACTCGACAGGTTTACAGTCCAATCAAGCAAAAGCACACAACATTGCATTTTCTCAATCAGTTGGTCTTGGTGTTCTGATGCCTGATGAGGTGTATTCGAAGTAATCCTGTTCTGTTAGATTGAAAACTCTTTGACACATTGCCCCCTTGCAGATTGGATTAGACACCCCTGATCTAGCCCATTCTCATTTACCTTTCTCTGCCCAGAGAACACTTGAGGCATCTGAGACGGCCTTCATAATTTACATTCAGTTTTGCAGAAATGGTACATCATACAGTCTGGTGAGTTCCAGAACTGTGGCCATTGTGGCTCTGTGTTCAAAAGCAGACTTATCACTTAGGAATGGTTTTCAAATGCAACTCATTTTAAGCTAGTCCCTATGGAACGGTTGATTGGCATTGGCATCATTGGGATGGTACCTTCATTTGTGCATCTACTGTATATTTGCTATGTTCATACTGTATGTCAAAGAAAGGTGAATGAGAGGGAGTGAACAGTATGTAACGCATTTTTGGAACAAGTTTCAACATCTAGGGTTAGGATTAGCTGTGGCCATTAATAAAAAAATCTGTAGTTTGAACAATTTGTCCTGATTTTACCACCACCACCATCGAGCGATTGTCCCACCCATGTTTAGTACAGTATAATTTCTTGAGTAAGCGATGATTAACTTGAGACTTGACAACATAAGCAATGCTGTTAAACTTAGGTGACCTGTAACTTGTTCTTCAAATCCAATTGGTAGATGGTTTGGTAGCCATCATCCCAGGCGTAGATCTGCTTGTCTTGCAGATCATAGTGCATGAACGAGTGGCTGGAGTAGCGCTTTGGGAAGTACATCGCCGGCAACTCCTCGGTCAAGACGGTGTCGTGGATATCAAACAGGCACTGGATGCTAGAGCGCCCCCCGGAGTGTGCGTTGTAGACGACGTACATGGTGCCGCAGATTACGAAGGCGCCTTCTGCGTTATGGCTCTTGCAGGGCGTATCCCATGTGTGCTCCACCGACAGACTTTTGGTGTCCAACTTGGTGAGCACAAGATTCCCTCCAATGTCCGGATCAGCATAGATGACCCATAATCCCATCTCATCCACAGCAAAGTCCAGGAACGTGTGCGGGGAGAGTCCATACGTGGGCATGCGGCCAGCGGTGGGCAGAATCATGCGGTCTGCCACTGTGCGATTGACGAGGTTAACTTTCAGCACTTCGTTTCGAGTGTCAGCGTTATGATAGTAGACAAAGCCATTGTAGACGGCGTGGCCTGTTCCCTGCCATGACCGAGGAAGCTGAATGACGTTGGCCGTGCTGGTTAAATTGGACTCTGTGAAGGTTTTCAGTGAACTAAACTGGAGCAGCGTGTTGTTCCTGGAGCCGCTAAAGAGGTAGACCTTAGAGGGGTTTGTGGCTGGGTCTCTTAGCCACGAGCCGACTACGTCTCCTGCCTTCTTGAGGATTTTCTGTGATTTGATGCCAGAGAATCTGGTGCTACATTCTGAACAAAGATGAAAACAGGACATTCGTTAATTAATGGATTTCTTCTTTTCTTTTATGCAACTCTGTTATCAAGTTGTAAGTACAAATCTAAACGACTGGAGTGACTTTTCCATCTCTATTCCCACTACACTTCTTTTAGTAATGCTAACAAGAAGATTATGACTGTTAACCTCCTAAAGCATCTCTCAAGAATGCATTACTCTTGATTTATAGTGTTCTCAATAAACTCTCTTATCCAATGTGCAGGAATATCTGGGGGCACCAACTCAGAGCGGGATTTTAGTCCAACGTTGTTTACCTGTTCCCTGTATGATTACCGCTTTTCCTTTCCTTTGGGCTTCTTTAACTTGTTGATCCAGCAGATAGTCTGAGATCTCAACACTAGACGTGTCAGGAAGTTTATTTTGCAGGTACTCGACATCTCTTTCCACTCGTTCCATTCGTGTGGCCAGGTTGTCCACGGAGCTTTGAATCTCAGACTTCAGCGTGTTCACACTGCGCACCTGACCGCGCATCTGTGCGGACATTTCATACATCTTCTGGTTGACGCTGTGGAGATCTTGATCACATCTGACGAGACGGCTCTGTGTGTAAAATAGAATTGGTATCATTTAGCCCACATGAAAGGAAGTAAGGAAAGAAATAAAGAACTACTTTTTAGAACAAAAATTATAATCAGGGAAACTTAGCAGCTCATTTCCTTATAAAACAGCATTTTTTTAATGGAAGTTGCTTAGTTTTATATTTAAATGCATCTTTGCTTCAGGCTTTTGCCCAGTACTACCCAGAGAAAATAAAATTTTTAAAAGATTCTAATTGTTTTTGCGATGGCTCTCAGAAAAATATCAATTATGTCTCCTAGACAACTATGAGGTCTGTGTGAAACCAAAATGAGACTATGGTGGATTTCACCTGTTACTATTTTTATATACACTACCGTTCAAAAGTTTGGGTTCACTTGCAAATTTCTTTGTTTTTGTTTAGTGATTTATTTTCTACATTC
>JAQQZT010000002.1:27310777-27335363 GCA_030068275.1 Clarias platycephalus | reverse complement strand
AAGGGGCGTGGCATGTCTCAAGGCCAAAAATCAAGATGGCTGCCATTTTTTTAACGAGCGGGAGTTGGGACAAAAAAATTGGGGGTTTTTATTTTCATGCCAATACCAACAATTGGTGAAAATTTCTCTTCCACTGGTTGATTTGAGATGGAATCACCCAGATCCATGTAAAGGTTTAGTGTGACTATACACCAAAAGTCAAATTAAACAAATGTACCCATAGTCTTGCTTGTGTAGATGGATTTGTGGCTTATATGGCTAGACAATTTATTACTGATAACACAAAGAATACTCATATTATCCAGGTGAATTTTGTCTGAAGAGTGTGTTTTGATATGCAGTAATCACAACCAGCTATTGCTATTGAACTTCTTATGTATTTTCATACAGAATGATTTAACACTGTAAAATCTGATACCATAAGAACAAAATTACACAAAATAGATGCCATGCACTGCACTCGAAAAACATCAAGAAGTTATTACAAGGTGTTATACAGATACAGAAAACATGTCAAAAATACTTACCTCTCAAATAGAGTTTGAACCAAATTGTAACCATGTTAGGATTTTTTTTTGTTTGTTTAAACAGAAGCCTACAGACACGGTCACTTTGGCATGCAGTAGAACAGACACACACCATTTCCCCATGAGAAAAAAGTCCAGTGTCTTTTATCTTTTTTTTTTTTTTTTTTTTGCCCGCACCACTTTATCAAGCTTGTGCACAGGTTTTCAGTGACCTTTAGCTGAAATGTCTTATTCTCTTTACTCCCCCATCATTTTCTCTACAGAGCTGTGCGCTGTGATCAGATGGATGCGTCAGGGTGACGGTGGTGTTTTGAGGGAGTTGCAGGAGCCCTGGCTTCCTCCTGGATTTCCCTCGCTGCTCCACTGAAAAGAGAAGAGAGTAAAAGGGGTTGGGTTAGGAGTTCCAAGGATCTGCTTAGACCACCGGGAAAAGTGAAGAAATTTTGTTGTAGAAAGGTGGTAGACTAAACTTTCCCTTTGATTATAAGATGACGAGCCTGATTTTTTCTACTGGCCAACCTTTAAAGGTTCACGATTAGCATCTTTTTAAATTAGATTGATTTACTGCTAGTTTTGGTTCTATTCACTCTCGCTCCAGAATTCCCTCTACACCTACTACTGTACGATCAGCTCGCAGCTGCGTCACACACTTCCAGGTAGAGATTTCCCTATTTGTGAACAGAAACAGTTGGAGTTTCAGTGTATTGTTGTCTACTATCCTGTCAACACAGACGTATCTCCGATTGACTTTTACCAAAGTGACTTTAATACAGCGGTACCACAGCATACAGATTCAATCCATTCCTGAGGCGAGTTCTTAAGGCGAAAATTCTTATTGTGAAACGCATTTCCCCATAGAAAATAATGTAAATGCAGATAATCCGTTCTAGTCACCCAAAAATATTACCAATATTACCAATTTCCAACATTATAACCATATTTCTGCATATAAAACAATCAAAACATTTAGAAAAGACATGTCAAATATGAAATAAATATACAATAAACCTCACTTAACATTAATTTATGATCCTCTTAGCACTAGCTGCTTTAAAAACTAAACTGAAAGCGGCTCTTTTTTCCTTGCTACCATCTTTGCTAACATTTCTGGGACACATTGTGTCTTCACTAAATTTTTCACAAAATGCAAAAAAAAATAATTTTTTTTTGCTTTGCTCAGCTTCCCACTGACACAAACAAGTTTTAAACGTCTCCTGGACATACACGCATCTTAGCCGCCGTTCGATTCGGTTCAGCGCGGTTCGTTCGCTTGTATGCCGAAAATGGTTAATAAGCCTCTGAACCACGTGACGCCAGCCGACCGCATCTTTTTGAACTGCTCGCTCACGCACCGTTGGGGTCAGAGGACATCGCTACAGCATGAGCTCACAGACGCCCCAGATTTGCTGCAGAAACGTGATTAATGTGGGAGCACAATCATCCCTCCCCTCTGAGAGAGCTCGGCCAATCAGCTCTCTCTACACCGCCGGCTGCGAGAGGTTACAGCATCACCCGGGAATCGAACTCACGATCTTCGGATGATAGGGCGAGCACTTCATCACTGCGCCACAACATTTTAGTTCTTAAGAAGAAAATTCTTAAGGTGGGCCATTCGTATGCCAAGGTATCACTGTACACTTTTGAAGATTATTTGTGCTTCGATGTCTGCTATCGAGTCAACCTGATTCATCTGGAGAAGCCGGACCTTGACAGCTAGAAGATGCGACAGGTGATCTGGTAAACACTTATATCTTTCAGGCAATCGTCTGAATATTTTTGAGAGCTATTCGAAAGGCCAATCTGTGAATACATATAAAGGCTTAAACCCAGTGGGTATAGACAGGATTACAGGATCATACTAACTTACCGGGGACCTAACAGGGACGCCCATTAAAACTCTAAAAATGTTAACACATCTTCAGGACTAAATTTCTCATAAAAGGTCCTCATAAAAAAAAGTC
This sequence comes from Clarias platycephalus, assembly GCA_030068275.1. NCBI lineage: Eukaryota > Metazoa > Chordata > Actinopteri > Siluriformes > Clariidae > Clarias > Clarias platycephalus. The sequence goes on along the minus strand of JAQQZT010000002.1, from coordinate 27,332,875 downwards.
ATCTTTAGGGTGTCCTTCAATTTAATAGAGTTATTAGTAATACCTTATTTCTGTGAAGATGACCTAAAGTCGGTTTAAGGAGTCTTTAGTTTTAAAGACCTTCTCCAGATGACATGAGGGTTAGAGCACTGGTTATTGGAAAAGCCTTCTCAGCTTCATGTTCTCCTCTGAATAATGCACTGGACCTTAAAATACTCTGTGTCTGGCTCCACACACCAAAGAGAGCAATGAGCCTGTGCAATATAACGATCAACTCAGCACTTTAACTCAATTTTTTTAAATCACCCTTGGGGTGCTGAGATCTTTAGCAGGTGTTATTTCAGCCCTCATCCTAAATTGTCCATTGCGCTTGTGGGGAAAGTCCATGATAGCCCCCACCTCCCTTCTTCTCCTTTTAGCCAAGCAAACAACATCCCTTATTTGATTTGCCTTCTTTTTTTCCCGGCTTCACTTCGGTCTTCTCAGCTTTTTCAGAGCTTGCGTTATGAATAGAGCTCGAGCAGACATCAAAATAAAGTCCCTTTTATAAGCCGAAGAAAGATGAGGTGCAGGGTATTTAACCTTGGCTGGAGTAGCTAGGGAATTGAATGATCAAGAAACACAGACTAAGGTTATGAGAGGGCAGCTCAGCACATGGCTAAGATTTCCAGACAGGCAGTGTGTGAAAAGCCTTGAAAGGGAAAGATGAAAAGGTGTGAGGAGTCCTTTTGGAGTTGTTCAGGGCGGAACGAGCTCAGAAGCAAATACAGCCTTCAAGCCTACAAGAGCCTCCTTCATGGTTAACATCAGCGTTTTGAAACTACAGGCATGTTCAAAAGTTAGCATTCAATTCAATGTCAAAACATAATAAAAATTATCTGATCGTAGCAAGTCTCTGTATTAGGCAGATGCAACCTCAGACGAAACAGCAACATGTACCTATTTCCCATTACTTATTTAACAAAAACGTGTGTTTTCAATGCTAAGTATGATTTAATAGCTTGTAGATTCACCTTTAGCAGCAATAACGTGAAGTAAATGTTTCCTCTACGACTTAATCAGTCTCTCACATCGTTGTGGAGGAATTTTGGCCCAACATTGAACTTAGTTCAGTTCATTGAGGTTTTTCGAGCATTCGCTTATACACAGCTCTCTTCAGGTTCTGCCACAGCATTTCCATTGAGTTGAGATCTGGACTTTGACTAGGCCATTCCAAAACCTTGATTCTTTTATTTTTCAGTCATTCTGATGTAGATTTACTGGTGTGCTTCAGATCATTGTCCTGTTGCATGACCCAATTTCCACCATGCTTTAGCAGTCGTATACAGAGAAGTTAAAGCTTAACTCAATGACTGCAAGATGCCTTGGACTTGTGGCTGCAAAAACAAGTCCAAATCATCACCACTCCATCGCTGTGCATGTCCTGGCACAGGTTCATACATAAAGTTACATCAGTCTACTGCTTAAGCACTACAGTATATGGGAGAATGCAACTTAACATCATAAGACATGGCTATCTGTCTAAAGCCCTATTTGGACCTCATTTGTTTTTGCACTGGTGAAGGTGTAATTATTTCTGGTTGTAACGGGTTCGACCCTATGTGCACGGACGGCACGGACACGAGGCGAGGTCTTACGGGAAAAAGGGTAATTTATCTAGGAAAAATTAGGGAAGGAAAGGGTTAAAGGCGAGATGACAGAGAGAAAGGGAAGGAAAGCTTGTGCACGTGCAGGTCCGGGGGCAGTGCCACGCTGGCATGCGGGCACACGGCAGGCGATAGGTGGCGGTGGGCGGAGTGGCAGAACGGAGCACGCGGAGGCAGCACTCCTGCACGCTCCCTCGTGACAGCGTTTCTCGATGGCTGGCCTGGCCCTTCCCAGCTCTCCATGGGCGCGGCCTCAGGTGGGGATCAAAGGGCGGAATTCATGTGTCCTTGTTTAAAGTCCCTGGGGCGCATCACATCGCCCCACTCGCGTGCCACTCCACTCGCGAGATCCTATTAACGTTAATTATCGCCAGCCGGCCCGAATAGGCGGCTCCGTCCCTTTGCATGCCTGCAGGAGGGGGTGCCGTCTATTTAGGGAGCCTACGGAGTAAGCGAGGAGCGATAGTAGATTTGGGTGCACGCCCATCACAGGCGCACGCTGTGACATGGTGTATTATAGATTTTAATCCATAATGTTAATAATTTTCACAGACAACATCTTTCTGCTTATGGAAGATTTCCTGTCTTATACCTTCAATAAAAGTCCATGTAGAAACAAGAACAGTTAATGTATAGTACGCATACTGTATATATATCATGTGGCAATGCTCCTTGAAGCTACAGGTCAAAAAAGGTCAAATCTGTATTAAAGATGCAAATGGTATAGAGTCTGTGTGTACACTACATCCTGTGATTTAGCCAGAGATGACCTGTCCTGTGTGAATCGATCCTAATTACTACGGACATCCTCTCATAGCGCAGACATACATCCGGTAATCTGATTCCGGTCTGAACAAAACTAAATGGACGACTGCATGCATATGTTACCTGTAACATAATAAGATTTGGGTTATATTTAAGGGAAACGTTTATGGTATGTTTAATTTACCTTCTTTATTCATCCATAACCTGAAACTATGTTCCCACTGAGGTGTTTACATGATGCAGTTCGATTCTAATCGGGATGTAATTCTGATTGTTATTGGCATATTAGCGTCCATGTAAAACGCACCTATTGGTTAGGATTGCAGCTAGCTTTTCATTTTTCATTTCATCTGAAGCGTGTCCAGGTGAAGTCATTTGTATCTAGGAAACACATCTGCCAAAACAACAGATGATAACAACACATGGGAGCTCAAATGAATTCAGACTGAAAAATACATACATAATAAATAATGAAAGAAAGCACATGAGGATTAAAAAACACATGCACATCGTGGCACTATACTGTACATGAGGAAAATACAAACACTACTGTACATGTACCAAAAGTCACTGCACTATACACATGGCATGGGTTGATGTACAAAGAGTTCTACATTTCCTACCAACTAAGCTAAAAGTCTAGCATGTGCTCCCCTTGAGAAATGTGTAGCCAGCTGTAAAACAGCTGGAGGAAAGCGCTGGCTGCTCTCTTCTGCATAGACAAGAAAAAAAATGAATGTCTGACCCTATGATTTATTATCATTAATAAATCACTATTTTAAATTGGCGCAAAATGGGTGGGACAGACAGTGGCATCTGTCCCACCCGTTTTGCGCCAATTTAAAATAGTGATTTATTAATGTGCTACTAAGGAGCAGAGGTGGCAAGTAATAAAGTACAATTATTCCGTTATTTTTCTTTTCCATGTATCTGGACTTTACTTGAGCATTTCTCATATGTAATATTTTTCCTTCTACTGACTATATTTTCTGATGCTCATTTATTCCATACACTCCAAACATAAGCATTTACGCTGGCACTCACACCACATCGCGGCCGAGCTACACCCTACAGTACATGGACTGGAACAAAACGATTCCACCGCTCCAAGTCCAAGCAGCAAAAAAATGAAAGCGCAGATTGGTTAGCGAGCCAATGTGATTGGTGGTTACCTAGGCTATAGAGCATGTACTGTACTTAGTACTTCAACTTGATTACGATTTTGAAGTGATACTTCTACCTCAAGTGGAATACATTTTTAAGCGAGTACTTGAACTTCTACTTGAGTATGGAGTTTGTGTACTTCTGCCACCTCTGTTCAGGAGTCTGGATTAAAGATTGTTGGGGTTGGGTACCAGGAGCTTACAAACTGAGTGTTAACCAAGTCAAGTCACAACCCTTAAGCCGTGGTGTTGGGTTGTTTTTCATCATTACCTCTACGAGCAAGTGCCAGTGGGCAATGGGTTTCCGTGGGTACGTCAGCATCTCGTTCCAGTGATCTCGGCCCAGGCCCTCAGCCATGTTCCCCACTCGACACACACCGATGATCTCGTTATGGCCGACACTGTGGACAACAGAGGATTTTGTTCATTTGAGACCACAAACGTTGCTTTGTTATAAATACTGTACGAATAACGCCCTGCAGATTGTGAGGCGCAAAGAGCACAAGTTGTTTAATAGTTTTGTGTCATCGTGAAATTGATATGAGTCTGTAATCAGATACCTGCTGTCAACATGTCTGTAATGTTCTTGTACAGCACATCATCATCATCATCATCATCATCATCAAGGATGATAGGATGATGCTGAGTGCGCCTTACGCATTGTGTTTAGACGGCAAAACTTTTTTTTAAGAAATTAAAGCAACAGATCAGAACTGAGTGTAAAACTCCAGTCAACTGAAGAGATTTAGAAAGGTCATAAACGTCATGGTAGACAGGGAGTCTTCGAGAGGAATCACAAAATATTTAAATGCAATTTTCTCTGTCTTTCCACTTTTGTAACCTGATTTCAAGAATTTCTTTGAAAATTTGCATTTTTCTTTTTTTTTTTTTACAATTTGCATAATTTCATGTGAAGGGTTTTACAAACACTTTCACTCTTATAAAACCAAATAAACGAATAACATTGATTATCAATTAACCTGGTGACAGAATTATGGATATCCAAGGCTCATTTAGGCATGTGGGGACCAAAGGCCAACCCATCTGCTCTGATCTCACAGAAAAGCCAATGCAGCACAAACTGCTGAAAAGTTAATGCTGTCTGTTATAGAAAGGTACCAGAACTCCCAGTGCATCACAGCCTGGTGTGTATAAGCCCAAGCTGACAAAGGTTGTTAACCCATCCTCTAAATACATCAGTTCTTAATCCTACTGAGAACCCAGATGGATTCACCGGATAAACAAGCCCGATCCCTGGAGCCCCCACCCCGGAACCCACAGCACACAGCCAGAGATCCTGCAGAGCCACAGCTACACCCCGGTGGCACAAGGAGAACTTACACAATACCGAGCTTAATGCTTCGGGAGTTAATGTTATGGCTGATCGGTATATTTTACCTTAATTTGTGCAATATGGAAAGTAAACCAAAATAAATATGGTAAAAAAAAATAAAAAAAAACACCTTTGTTCATTTATTATTTAAAAAGTTTTCTTACCAGACACAAATTTTTACTTAGTCATGTAAGGCTTTATTATAATATTTTAGATAGAAATACAGCCAAAGAGCTAAAAAGAAAAAGACAGAGTACCAGTAGCAGATTCTGCAAAGGAGAGTGGCACTAAAAATCACCCCCCCTCTGTTATTTATTTATTTATTTATTTATTTATTTATTTTTTAGAGTTTACACAGGAGAGCAATTTGAAAGATGCCGATTGAGGGATTTTTACACACTTTGCATATATTTGCATTAATTGATATTGCACGATACTTCCGGTTTAGGGAAAATCCTGCAAGTCAGGGACATTTTGCAATAAAAATGCAACGTTTTTATGCTGGCGTCGTATTTATTTCGTACATTTACTACCCCAGAAAAGCCATTTAGGTGCTGTATATGTGAAAACCTGTTGAGATAAACTGAATACACGTTAAGAGGATATATGTAGAACTGTTGCATGCTTACGTCTGTTCAATGCCTTGTTTTTGCCTTGTATTTACATTTTGGCAGACGCCCTTATCCAGAGCGACCTGCTACAATTTTTATCTCATTACACATCTGAGCAGTTGAGGGTTAAGAGCCTTGCTCAAGGGCCCATCAGGGACAACTTGGTGGTCGTGGGATTTGAACCTGGGACCTTCTGAACCGTAGCCCAATGGCTGAACCACTGAGTTACCCCCGACATATTTTGCAGGAAGATTGCACAGGAGTATAGATGGGAGAAACTTTCATGTCTTCATAGGCGGATCTTTGGGTCTGAAGTGTGTTAAATCCCATTTGTTCTCATCTCTTGTTCAGTTCGGGGTTGTAGTCTTGAAAAATGCTTCGAGTTGTGTTTTTGTGTGGATTTTCTTCAACAGTAAGGGTGCATTATCCTTATGTGTCTTTTTTCCTTATGCCAAGGGTTATGACACACCCTTCCTTCATAGACAGCCTGATAACTTTATATTCTTCCATCCTGTCTCTTCAACTCACAACACATTACAAGAACCCCATAACAGAAGACTTCCTGTTTGAGAGGGTTCCAAGCAAAACCGTTCTGACATGCCTAAGACTTTCCAAAAAAAAAAAAAACCCTTTGAGGAACCCTGCTTCTCCAACCGTGAAGGTTTTCTATGTGGTATTAAATATATATAAGCACGGGTGTTGTATTATTGGCATGTACGATTCAATACAGCAGTATGACATTTTGGAGGTTGCCATGGAGAGTCCGGATTGAGCATTGAAATGCATCCTCATCATTAATTCAAAAACCCTGTTTCCATCAGCCTTGATTGCGTTTTCTCTTAAACACCATGCCAATATGAAATATTTAGGACATTCTTGACATCCATCCAGGTGTCCTTACATGGAATCAAAGGTCACGTATAAATATGTCCATAATCAACCGTTCTTTATGAATACAATTGTCCAGGCTCTGGGTTGGGAACGATGCCGTAGTTCCGCTATACTTTCAGAGCCACTGGAGGCTTTAAATGCTCCTCCCTTACGCAGGGTTTCCTCAGAAATGCTCTTTAATCTCCCTAGACATCAGAGAGTCCATCTCGTTCGAAATCGAGTGTACTACTCGCAGCACTTCTTGATTGAGACGTTAATGTGTGTTTTCCCAGCGAGCGCTGTGGGCTGAGGCTGAGTGGCCTTGAGGATGGGAGCACAGGGATGTTCGCCGGATGATATCATCTCATAAAATATTCACTCTGAACAATGCTTTAGCTAACGCCCACATCATTTCCTTTCCTTTATCTCGGCGTGCCTCTCTTCCTTTTCTTCATTCGAGATCATACGCTGGAAATAGTAATCCAGAGATCAATGTACATTTAAATTAAGGGCTGAATTTACACTTAAGTAAAGCATTAGTTCTGGAATGACCCACTGATTGCATAAAAATGAAGGGCGTTCATGTCAATGTCATGTCATGGGAAATTTCGGATGAATGAAGGCTTTAAACCAGTAGACAAGAGTTCGAGCATCGTCCGGTGATGAGACTCTCAGTGAGGCATTTGTACGGTGAAAACTTTTAAAGAGGGCCGTACTTCCATCTTTGAAAATAGACGGAGAACTCGTCACCAACTTGCGAAGACACGCATCTGCCTGTGGGAACTCAACACACACTCATTCACCAACACCACGTGTACATTACAGGAACTCGGGAGGAGCTGACGTTCAGACAATAACTCGATGGACGACTGACTAAAGCAGATGCTAATTGCATTTGCAAGTTGTAAGCAGATTGTTTATGCACATATAGACTTATAAAAACGAAGCAACTTAGCTTCCCGGTAACAGTACACTGTAACTTAATGTACGCAAGCTTTTGCAGACACTAAACCAATGCATTTCCGATTACAATCAGCACTGGCTATGGAAGTAAATCATACTCAGCACTATTATAAGATAAATGCATGAGGCTTTTTGTGAGAAATTCAGTTTTATATTAATTATGTAATATAATTACAATTTATAGATTTCATGTTAAATAATGCATGTCACTGTAATAGGTAATATATACGTCACAAATTTTATTTGTCTTTTATGCCTTTTTTATAGAATAAAAGAAAAGAAATATAAGCAATATAGAAAGATATATATATATAACAGGAATATCAACATACAGTATGAAAACGCCCCTCCGCCACACACACGTATATGTTATGGAAATATATATGTATATAATATATATACTTTAATGAAAAGAAATACTGACTTTGTAACTCAATATTTAGTTAATTAGACATTTATAGTATTTAATCGAAATATATAATATACTTATATATTTATAGCATTTAAGAGGAAATGCTTAAATGAAAGGTTGAAATGGTAGAAACAGAAAAACAGAAAATTGTGGTCATCCTGGACAAAAATTCATTGATCAATAAAATGTGTACCTTTATAAAAATGTGTATTAAACAATCAGGCAAATTATGGCAGGTTTATATTAAATTCCTTTAACAGATACTATGTGTTAATTTATGAACTTAATTTACTGTAGTAACATGGACATTACATAAAATTAAAATGGTGTAATGCTGTATAAGGATACATTTGAAATAAATAAAATGACTTTTTATTTGGTCTTATTAACTTTAATAGAACGCTTTATAATGTACAGTACTGTAAGTGATTACAGGAACCCGTTTTCTGGATGTTCTACAACATGAAATATTTTTTGTTAATTATAAATGGATAAAAAGTCTAACCTGTTATTAGTCTCATAAGTAACTGTTGTTCATTTACAGTAGTATGTAAGGAATAAAGCACTTTGTGGTTTAATATTCTAAGAACATATTATAATATGTTTACTAATACCGTTTTTGACAGTAGCGTGGTACTTTTGTGCTAATATAGTTTTTATACTACACTATGGTACGGTGGTACACAAGATAATACTAACACAGTACCCACCAAAGTGCCATAGTACTAGCCCTGGTATTCTATAAAGTCCTATGGTGCCTATTATGGTAATGTCCAAAGTACCACTGTAATACTATAGCATACAGTATTATGATATATAGCATTATCTATATGCTATATATACATTTACCCTGGTGCAGTATTGTTTATACCATAATAAACCATAGTATCAGTGTGATACCTCAGACACTACCATCATGGTAGGCACCATACTGTAGGTTACCATGAGAGTGAATTTTTTTGCTCACTTTGTGTTAGAAGAAAAGGAGTACATCTGCCACTGCTACTAAATCCTAGGCTGAGCCAAAAGATTTTTAAATGAGACGCCTCCACACTTCTGGCTTTGACCCTGGGCAGAATTTATCAGCTACTGAGGGAAAAAAAAAAAAAAAAAAGGAAAAATCTTGGCATGGCAAGTGTTGCGGCTATAGGATTTCTTACCGATCGTAGTCCATCACTGCTATTAACAGACTTATTTGGTCTATGTTCTCAGGAGGGACATCGAAAACTATGGCTTCGTTGTAAATGGGGTTCAGGGTGTTCCTCTTGGTCGACGTTTTCCGCTTTTTTAATCTCCGTCCGTCACACATGAGGGAGACTTTCACGTAAGGGTCTGCAACGGATCATAAACATCGAATGACCCTTTGAACAATTCATAATTATTAAAAACATGCATAATACCTTTTAACGTGAACGTTCTCTTGTGTTTTTGTGAAACGCATGTGCAACAAAATACGCAACAAAGCAAACACCTGCCCAGTGGCATGGTGACAAATAAAACATCATTCAATCAAGAGCAAAAGTTTGCACACACTTTGACAAAAAAAAAAAAATTAAAATAATAATAATAGCATGCTAGGTTTTGATGATGATGATGTGTCCTCTGGGCAGCTTTTGACTGAATGACATTTGAGCTAGCATTATCACTTCTCAGCTCCAGGGTCCTTGGTTCAGCCATGACTTTGGGTTATTGTCACCTACTGTTTCCCACTCGCTCATTGTGTATACCACTTTATCTTATATACAGGGTCGCGGGGGGCCTCATTCACACACTACGGGCAATTTGGGAACGCCAATTAGCCTAAGCTGCATACCTTTGGACTGGGGGAGGAAACCGGAGTACCCGGAGGAAACCCACCAAGCACGGGGAGAACATGCAAACTACATGCACACAGAGAGACGGGAATCGACCCCGGACCCTGAAGGTGCAAGGCGACAGTGCTAACCACTACACCACCTTATACAAAGACTAGTATGCAAAAATATTATGGTTAGTTTTTCCGTGATAGAGGTATTAACGAAGACTTGGGATACCTGAGGCTCCTGTGATGTCCATGGCTTTCAGGTTCCTAGCTTTGATGATCGTAATGGTCAGTCGGCCCGCGGTCGGAAGATAGCAGAGTGAAAACATCAGGTCTCCCAAGTCCACGTTATCCTGCAACACACACAGATATTCTCAACAACTAACGCCTTCTAATATGATACGTACAGTATTACAGTACAACATATCAAAGCAAATGATTTCCGTTACGCCATGAAACAAATTGCTCTGAGCTCATTATCAGTGCCAGATAAGCAACGACACCCTCTCACGCTTGCTTCAGAAGGTGTCAGAAATCCAGATGGGATCCCGGATCTGATCAGGAGTGAAGAAAAAAAACAAAAAGAAACCACCCAGCTGCCGGGACACCCAAGTCCTGGAGCTACGGATGCCCTTCTGAGAGATTCTGACCCGAGGACGAGAGGAGGAGATAATCTGGCCTGTGTAAACCTGACCAGTCGGTTGTGTTTAAACGCTTTCTGTTAATCAGGGAATCCTGCACCTTTGTCTACTTTCGATTTCCATTTGACACCCACAGGAGGAGCGGGGCGCTCTTATTAATTAACGCCTGTTTAAAAATAGGACAATTTTCACAAGAACACCACACAATGGATTCACAGAAACACAGAAGTGCCTTGATTACGAATAAAAAGGTAAGCAGTCCATAAGTAACGAGCGCTGGGGCTGTCTGACGTGGTGCCTCATGGGGGATTCATTTGGGCTGAAATTTTATTTGTGAGCTCGTATTCATTATTTTATTTCAAAAAACGTCAGTATGCTGCTGTAGAACTTTTTCAATGTCCGAATAGTGACAGACACGACCGTATATCACATACCTACTGTACATGAAATGCTTTATTATACCTTGATGCTGCTCTGGGACCCGAGTTAATTTTCTCAGCACAAGCACAGAGAGGCATTTTAAGAAAAAAACCTTTAAAAAAGATATCTGCTCCTCTCACCCTCCCTTCTGCTGTTTCTTCACCTCCGTTTGCTTAGGACGGCAAAGTCGGAATACTTGGCTATTAAAGCATGGATCTTCATATCCTGTTATAAAGAGTTTCACAATGAAATAAAGATATAAAAGGTGCATAATAAAGATACATTTTGCTGATTTCTTTGAAAGATGCACGTGAGAGGTAATTATGTCATATCGAATGCTAAACGAAGGATGCAGTCTTATGCGAATGTTTAGGCACCCCTTGATAAATATCAGACTTGGTGATTTTTTAATTGAAAAGATGTTAACAGAGTTTTTCTTGGAAATGGAAAAAATGGTTTGTTGTTGTGTTGCAGTCGGTGGCACTGGCAACATTGCACAGGTGGAGGGAAGAATAAATTCCACTAAATACCAGCAAATTCTGGAAGCAAACATCACACCATCTGTAAAAAAGCTGAAGCTGAAAAGGGGATGGCTTCTACAACAGGACAGTGAGTGATCCTAAACATACCTCAAAATCCACTATGGAAGACCTCAAGAGACGCAAGCTGAAGGTTTTGAAATGGCCATCACAGTCCCCTGACTTAAACATCATTGAAGAGCTGAGTATGCAAGACGCCCAAAGAATATTACAGAACTAGAAGCCTTTTGCAAGGAAGAATGGGAGAAAATGCCAAGTACAAGAATTAAAAGACTTTTAGCTGGATATAAAAAGCGTTTGCAAGCTGTGATGTCTGCCAGAGGAGGTGTTACTAAGTACTGATTATGTAGGGTGCCCAAACTTTTGCACAGTGCCACAATAATGTTTTTTTTTTTTTTTTTTCTTTGTTCAATTTATGACATAAAAAGTTAATGTTTGCTGAAAAAATTTTGCATTTTTTTCCATTTCCAAGAGAGACTGTGTTAACATCTTTTCAATTAAAAAAATCCAACACCAAAATGTTATTTATCAAGGGGTGCCTAAACTTTTGCATTAGACTGTATAATGCTGGATCCTTTGCGGGCCAACCTATCCCAAGATTCTCTGGGAGAGAAATGACGGCCAACACAGGACCCGAGGACATGTATTATATGAAAATGAAGTACATCTTACAACAAATTATTATACAACAAATAATTCACATGAAATTCACTTAATGAGAGACACGTTTTCATAAAATGGGGTACGCTTATACATCATAAACCATTGACATCCGCGTCGTCCGACCTAGGCCAATATATTAACTATGATCTTTGTGATTTTACCGATAATTTATACAGCACTTCATATTTCATTGACACGACTGTAAGACCATAAAGTCCTCCATAGTCAGCAAAGGCCGTGAAGACAGCCTACAGCGTGTTCTTTGACGGATGCGGTCCCCAGGTTGAGACATACCAAAAGAGTCTTGAACCTTGCCTTGTAAAATTCTCATTGTGTCTTGCTTTTGGTAAAAATATTGGCCTTCAGTCCCCCATCATCAGGAGATCGCTGGTTCGAATCCCGGGTGTCACTGTAGCCTCTCGCAGTCGATTGGCCGAGCTCTCTCAGCAGGGTGGGATTGGATGGGAGGCACATAGTGCTCTCAAATCAATCACGGCTCTACAGCCAGTCATGGGCATCTCTGAGCTCACAGTCGTCAGTCGTCGTCGGCCATCCCTGACTGACTAGTAGTAGTAGCCTTAAATGTGGGCGCCCCCTAGTGACGAGGAGGAATTGGACACGACTAAATTAGTGAGAAAATCAGAGAGAAAAAAAAAAAAAAAAACAATCTTGGCCTTGACTCGACAGAGATAACCTCAAGCTTTAAATCGTCCATCCGCATTCTGGCTGTGCATCAGTGCATAAGTTGTAAATCATTCTGCACGTAAGTTTAAATAGCTTTCTAATGCGCACTTGCACAAGCACGCAGATATAGCAGCAGAACTTCCACTGGCTCCTAATTTTTCACTGATACACCTACATTAATGGAAACCACAAGATTAGAGCAGATGATAATGTTCCTAAGAGCAGATTAGATCTCGCTCTATGAATATTACCGAGAGTCGGATCGGTCTGTACCATCCTAATGCAGTCCTATGTGAAAGGCTTTCTCATGCTGTATATCTCAAGGCACTCATAGAGAATACAAATATCAATTCAAAAGGCCAACTTCTACTGAGATTCCGGACTCCTGCCTCACACATCCATCTCCGGCGTGTACCCGGAGAGCTCCAAGGGTGTATTAAGGTAAATGATCCCCTCGTTATGGGGGTTCGGGGAGGCCTGGGACCCTCAGGTCTTTCTCTCAGCAGGATATTTTATTTATTATCAGTAGTGAAAGGTCATGCAGGCCTAGGCGCAGAGACAGGCTCATTATCAGGATGAGTCCCCCTGACTGTGCCTGCCAGACTGGGAACAACGCTTATTACCACCCAACAGGGGGGATACGCTGCTGCAGCTGCAGTCAGGTACAATACATGTAGATTAATTTATAGCAACATTTAAACACAGAATATCAAGTACAGAGTTGGTGCAGGAGCTGAAATTGTTCACGAAAGTTTCTAGAAATTTCTAAAAATTTAATATTAACAGAAAAAGCTTTGCGTCTGCCAGGGTGAGTCTGGTTCGAACGCAAAAATCCTATTAAATAATATATAATGTTTTCTGTAAGTTCAGTTGTGGCTAGAAAAGACATGATTATTCGAATAAGTCAGTTCTTTTTTTTTTTCGGACTTGACGTGTTAAATAAAGAGCAAGAGTTCACATCATTATTACAAACACTAATCACTAACTAAATTTTTATAATTTTGTCCGTTGCAATTAAAGTCTAAAAGGGTGCCTATGAAGTGACTCTAATCTGTGATGTGTTTTCCATCATAAACAAAAGAGCAAAGGGTTGCTTCATTTCCAACAAGTTAAAAATAGAGAATAAAGCACTCATATACAGTTGCTGCCTACTCTATTCGAACGTCAACTGGGAACCCAGGGGAGGATATAACTTCAGCTATTCTGAACTCCAAACTATGAATGTAACAGTCAGAAATTAATTATCTGTTATACAGCACATAACCAGTCTATTCCGAAAGTATTGGAACAGCAAGGCCAATATAGTGGTACCTCGGCAAATTTAAAAGAAATTTGCCTCTTACAAAGCACTTTCGGCAAACCAGCGAACAAAACACACACCGGCTAAGTTGCGTCAATGGGAAACCAAGCGAAGAGAGTTTACATATTATTTTGTGAAATTTTTTTTTTTTTTAGTATTTTTTACATTTTGTGCAAGATTTAGTGAAGACATAGCATCATGCGTGTCAAGAATGTTTGCAAGGACGGTAGCAAGAATAAAGGGAGCCACTTTCTGGTCCATTTTTAAAGCAGCCAATGCCAAGCGGAATCATAAATTAACGTTAAGTGAGATTTAATGTCTACTAATTCCATATTTAACTTCATTTACACTCAACATTTTGATTGTTTTTATATGCAAAAATAGGATTGTAGTGATGGAAATTGGTAATATTGGTAATATTTTTGTGTGGCTAGAACAAGTTATCTGCATTTACATTATTTCCTATGGGAGAATGCGTTTCGCAATAAAAAAAATTGGCCTTAAGAACTCGCCTCCAGAACGGATTAAACTCGTATGCCGAGGTACAGCTGTATTTTGTTTTTTTGTCATACACTGAAGACATTTGGTTTTGAGATTGAAAGGCAGATGTTACCCATGTTTTGTGGGTAATTACGCTTATGATCTATTGTCCTAATGTACCAAATGTATACTGTACAGTATAGTGTGCCATTCCAATGATTTTGGAGGGTACTGCACGTTATCGCTTTTATAGAAGCCTGGATGCTCCACATATAGGCTACATGTTTATTTAACATGCAAAGTGCCGTTTCACCAGTATGTTGTAACTGTGCGTAAACGTTTCTAGCCTCTTTCTGTCAGCTTGGCAAATCCAAGGGCTGGGCTTCTGCAAATCCACCGCTCCTCTCAGTCTCGCTAATTCAATCACGCCCTTCCGTCTGTAGACTATAGGATAACAGTCGCCTCCGTTCTCATAAGCACTTAAATCAAGTCAGCTGTGAAATTATGGTCACTCGCGAGCTGTCAATGAGATTACAGCACGGTTGTGCAGAGGTTCAATATTGGCTAAGAGAGAGTGCAGGCAGTCCATCTTGGGTGATTATCTGGACTCATAAGTCCCTCTGGAGAACCTCGAACACTTCTAGTCTGTTTTAAGAACCCTTTAAAGGTGTGCGTCATCGCAAAATACTGACACGGACTGCTTATGATAAGCGCAAATGAATAGGGGTATGTACTGTAAGAATAATATAAATGTAACCAGGCTAACTTCATGTCCCTGACTCTTAGCCTATTTTAGGCTAGACTAAAGAGGAAGGTGTTTATGTGATCTAATAAATATGTCTGTACGCATATGATTTATTAAAACAATACATAGTGTTTAATAAGTCAAAAGAGATTCTACCTATTATTGAAGTATTTTCTCCTTGATTTTAATAATAAAATGAAAAAAAATATATATATATTTTTGCAATATCATTTTTATGTATATACTGTACTGTAGTTACGAAGCTGTTTATTAATACAAAAGAGTAAATTTAATTCAACAAAATTTTAGACAGACCAAATTCTTAAACATACAAGACTTTACTGAACAACGAAGAATGTATCTCAACCTTATAAAATCTTACTGGGTTACACAAAAAACAAAATTAAAACAAATAAACAAACAAACAAACAAACACACAAAAAACATAGCTACAAATATTCTACAATTTAAATTCCGAGATTCAAGACTAGCTAACATTTCAGCAATTTGGAACAGAGCTGTTGTTATTCAGCCTAACTAGCCTTAACTACATTTCGTCCCAGCAAAAGAAGCTCAAATTTACCATTAACGCCCTAAATTAATGTGCGATCTGAAGTGTATTTTTTTGTTAAACTTTTGTTTAAGTAATAAAAGTTAAGAATTTCAACTTATCGTTAAAGATTTATTTCGAATAATTGCACTTTTACTACCATGTAACAATCAAATACTGACAGTGTGTGGTCCAAGTGACACCAAATTGGGAAAAATGTAATGAAAAAAAGGAAAACAAAAAAAGGTTAGTAAACAAATCTAAAAAAAAAAAGGCAGATGAAAAAACAGCAAACAATCTACACAATTTGAGATTCAAAATACTGTACTGGAATTAGCAAATAGCAAAGAAAATAGCAAATGCAAATTGCAGAGAGTAAAGTAGGTAAGACTTTAGAGTATACTGTAGTCTAGGATAGTCCACAAGTATTAACGGGCTATCCATATAAATAAAAGAAAGGTTTTGTTTGTACATTGGTTAGAACTTGCGCTTTTAATGATATTTCATATTTTGAAGGATGCGAAACCAGTCTAAGAAAATTTTCTGTCTGTCTGTCTGTATGTCTCTATATATGTATGTCTGTCTGTCCAGTCAGATTTTGTCGCAGCATCACATAAAACTGGCTGGTCAGAATTTAATGAAACTTTTGCACTACTTATCTACCGTACATCTACCTTAAGTTTAACCTGCACCATAAGTGAAAACAAAATGTTGTAAAAGCGATGTTATGAACAGTTACAGTTATGTGCCGGATAATAATCTACTCTAAAATTAGCTACAAATAAGCTACTTTCTCAATGTAAACGAACACCTGCATCCATTGATATTAATTAGAAAGCTAAACAGAGATAATTTTTTTTTAAGATTAATTTTTACTGGGAGAAGTAAATGTTTTCACCACCAAAATAATAGTGAAATTTTTTTTTTTACCGCGTTGGAGTCGTTTAAGACAAAACTTTATCTGATCTAATTTTTCGATTTCTCATCTGTGTCTGATGATGAAAGAAGTATAATTTAGCATAAATAAGGCATAAACATAAACTTTCGTATATACTCTCTTTCCCATTAATTGTAATAAGATGAAATGAGAGTAGATTCAAAATCTTGCTGTGAACTAGGTGACGTTTGTACAATTTCATAATATTTAGCTACCAATCCAGTGGAAACGAAAAACATATAATAGAGTCACACCAAATAAAATTTGGTAAAATTACAGTATACCCCTTATAAAAATCTCACATTTGCTCTGTTGTCGCCAGGGTTGCCAGATCACACCGATAGAATTCTACATAGGCAGTGGTGAAAACACCCTGAATAATAGATACCTCAGTATTATAACGTATAGCATGGGTCAATTATGTATATGTACATACTTTATTTCATTAAAATTTGCCTTTTTGTAACCCACCCCGAAACAGATTATTCCAGAAGATGAGAACAAAGCAGCCTAATTACTGGGAAACCATTTAAGTAGACACAGGCCATTTTTCTATTATTTTCATTTCATTGCTGTTCAAAGGAAAAAGGTTCTGACCTTGTTCCTTTGAACAACAGAGAATGAAAAAATAACGCGTGTCTACATCATCATAAAAAAAATTAAAAAAAACAAAGGGAAAAAGGCATTATGCCTTATGATGTCATGCCACGTCATAATTTATCATATTTGAATAAAATACTGGATGTTTTAAATGTTAATTTCATTTAAGAACATGGACAATTATTATTATTTTTTTTACATTATACAAGTAAGAAAGGGAATGCAAAGTACAGACTTTTAGAACTTTTGACCTCTGAAGGTCAAAAGTGAACAAGATCACATATTAGCACAGACATACTGTATACTGGTCCTGCAGAGAGTGTCTTTGTATACAGTATGTATGCGAATACAATTCCTGCAGAATGTCATCAAGTATCCCAGGGCTGGAAAATATCCCTTTTTGCAGATGTGAACATTCCTGACAACTCATTCGGTATCAGTAAATCATCCTGATTGACCTTTTGCTCGCCCTTCAATATCTGTCACTGTGTCTCCTTCTCTCTAGCTGGGAGTAATGGATTGACCTTTACATATATTAACTGCCTTGTGTTTTATTTATAGGTGGCCCCGGGATTACAGGATAAATGCGACTGATCAAACACGATGATTTACATACGGTACGTATGCAGAACGTTATTACGGATTTTGTGTCTGGGTTTGAAATGGAAGTAAGGAACGTATTCATTTATTTGAAAAGCATTTTTATCTCTTTAAATTGACTTGCCATGCCAAGTACAAATCAGTCTCATTTATACCAATACAAAGGATGAATAAAAGCTTAACTACGTCAATACAACTGATTAGACCAGATTGGTGGAAATAAAAGAACAAATGCTCTTAGAATCTTTTTTCAAATAATGTAAACAGAGTGCAAAGTAAAGAGTCAGGTTTGTCTATGGGTGATGGCCATCAGGGACAGACATGCTTAATGAGACAGACAGCTGAAGTTCAGGTTTAATTCAGAAATGTCAAACATCACTGCAGGCAGATTTGCACCA
The DNA here is from genome assembly GCA_030068275.1 of Clarias platycephalus. Taxonomy (NCBI): domain Eukaryota; kingdom Metazoa; phylum Chordata; class Actinopteri; order Siluriformes; family Clariidae; genus Clarias; species Clarias platycephalus. Next base: position 27,314,775 of record JAQQZT010000002.1, on the reverse strand, counting down.
GTATAAGCCTGCAATTTATTTAAAATAGTCTTTGTAAATTACTTCTTGTCAAAACTGAGATGATCCTAATAAAGATCTTTTCTGCATTCTATAACACACTGTGTAATAACTTCTACTCCATGTTGATGAAGATCGATAACGTTCACCTAATGATAGACAGGGCAAAAAATTACAGAGTACAAAGTAAAGCTGGCTTTACAAATCATTGTGCTTCATTCTCTGCCTAAGAGATCAGGTTTTATGATCTTTGATAGTAACAGCATCACAGAACATAAATCTTTTATTGCTCTCTAATTACACACTAACGCTAGTCACTACATACAAAATAAATCATTATCATTCAGTTCTGGTTTAACCAGCGTTTTATCATTTAGTGTTTAATATTTTATGCATAGGAAATTGGTCTGTTCCAGAGGCAAGTTCATATGGCGAAATCTTGTATTGCGAAACGCTTTTTCCCATAGGACATAATGTAAAAGCAGATAATCCGCTCCAGCCACCCAAATATATTACCAATATTACAGATTTCCAACACTATAATCATATTTTTGCATATATAAAAACAATCCAAACATTTACAAAAAAAACATGTTAATGAACATTTAACCTCACTTAACCTTAATTTATGATTCCTCTTGGAACCGGATGCTTTAAAAACCCGAACTGAAAGTGGCTCCCCATTTCCTCTTGCTGATGTGCTTCATAACTTTCTGGGAATCTATGCTGCTATGTTTTCACAAAATCTTGCAAGACGCTCTCTTCTCTTGGCTGTCCACTGATCAAAACAGGTTTTGAACAGCTCCTGGACGCACACGAAACTGCATGTATGCACGATCAGGTGGGCGGCTCATATTCCTCGAGAATGCTTTGTATGCAGAGGCAAATCTTTTGCAAAATTACAGTTCTCAAGGGGAAAATTAAAAAGGCCGGGTGATTGAATGCTGTGGTACCCCTGTGTTGTTTTTCTTTGTAGGGGCAGTGGTGTCTCAATGTGTTAAGACTCTGAGTTTCTGATCAGAAGGTCAGCAGTCCAAGCCCCAGATTTGCTAGGTTGCTACTATTGGCCCCTAGAGCAAGACCCTTAACCCTGTCTGCTTCAGGGGGTGCCGTAAAATCCTGTGCCCTGACCTCAAACTAATCAAAGCTGGAATATGTAAAAAATAAAGAATTTCACTGTGTATTAATATATATATGTGAAGAAGAATAAAGGCTGAGCTTGAGAACTATAGGGCTCAGGATTGTGCAGTATAGAGTGACATCCTTTTTTTAAGGATATGATAAACTGAATTTTATTTCAACATGACTGAACAAAAAAAATTTAAAAATGGGTCACATAGGCAAAGAAATAGCACAGATACACATGATCACATGTTATGGTTGACCAAAAAAAAAAAGAATAATAATATGCTCACTTTTAAAGGTTCTACGTACTTCCTATATCACGGTAAAGGTCAAATGTACACGTTATAAAAGTAATGATAACGTACATTGTATTTGACATATCTGAAAACCCAAATGCACAGTTCGATGCACACATCGGCAAATCTTCCATATAAACACATGTATGTTTTTCATCGTCATTGATCTATGCTGTTGCCGACACAGAACTGTCCCGCTTAAATTTAACACAACCTACCTATCATACAAACATTTTAACATTTTCCCTGCTTCTTAAAGCTGTCTACTCATGACTCTGAGGGGACTAGACTTGTTTTAACTTCTAAATGTGAAAATGAGGACGATTAAAGTGCACTGAAACCTTAATCATGGAATTGAGAACTGTGTACAAAGAGTGTGAAAAGCACGTGCGAACGCCAAGCGTTTTCGTCTTCCTCAATAGACCTGACATCACTTTCATCTTTCGGAAGAACAGGGAAACTCTTTCCTCTGTAGTATTACCGCCGGGGATCTTACGCCCACTTGTGCCATGCGACTGCGTAGAAAAAGTGTAACTAAGGAAAACCACATGCAAATTTCAAATATCCTCTAGAGTTCTGATTCTGTTTTTCTAGAACGGGCGTTAGCATGTGTTCACTTCAAATCAATACATTTAACCTATTTATGTCTAATATAATAAATACTTATACAGATACAGTATGAAGCCAAATCCAAAATAGAGGTTTTCTTTTGCATGTAGGGCATCATATACATAATCAGGTCTCTACGAAGATAATCTGGCTGGTCTAAAGCAGCATGTCCCAACAGATATGACCTATATATGAGCCCTGGAAAGGTCTCGGATGCTTGCTACTGTAAGACTTTGAAGCAAACATCTGGGATCCCGAACAAGACGCCAGTTTAAAGGGTGCAGCACATTAAACTCAAACCTTGTATAACTACACGATGGAGGTGTTCCCGGGATGTTACCCCTGTGGTTTTCGGCCCTTTTGTGTCTTGCTTTGCCCGCCGTCCCATTGGCCGTACCCTAAATCGCTCTACAGCAACCTCCATTCCTGCACCATGAAGGAGTCAGTGCTGGTAGAAACCGCACTGTGGAACATTTTTTTACGCAGGGTTTTACAGTAACCAAAAAAATCCTCCAAGTACCGTGCAATCTTGTGTGATACTGTGCACACCGTCATACATTTTCTTAGACCAGGTTATCAGACCATGAATACAGTATTTCACACACTCCTACTACGCTCTCGCACGTTTCACAAGTGCTAACAGATGCTAAGGGGTGAGCCGTCAATGCCGGATGAAGGCGAACGACGGTACCGACATATGTTCGGGAATCTAGCCAACTGATTTTAATAACCATCCGGTGTAATCTTATGTGGGAGGTTTTTGTAAGTAGATCTCCTCTCCTCTCTCCTCCGCAACCCAGATCAGTCTGAATACGCAGACGGTTACTGATGGCAGCAGAAAGAGAGGGGATCGGTACAGTATTTGCACAGGGTTTGGCTCGATGGGCAAATTAATCGCCTTGCTGGCACATTTCCATATGAAAAGTGGATCCTCACTTATCTCAGTTAGAAGCCATAAACAAGACAGTTTCCCATTTGTGTTTAAGAGCTACATGGACCAGGAAGTGTTCAAATTGGACAGCGACTTTAATTGCTGTGATCACCATTTACGTAAATCTGAACTACCACGCAGTATAAAATATACAGTACTCTATGCTCATAACATGTCGCTCCCCTCTTTCCAGTACTATGGAAGCACATGTAATGGTACCGTATGTGCTGAATTGGTGCGACATAGTATAAAATATCTTATTATAACGCTGTACAGGTAAATAGTTTAAGTTGTTGTGATAGTGAGGAACTCTTGCCAACCCCAAGGCCTTAATGTTACTAAAAGTTGGCTTCAGACCAGCAGATTTTTTTTGGTGCTAAGAATCAACTCTGTTGCTGTAGCAATGAACGAGGCCACCGGAGAACTCCTGCTGAACCCTTGAGCAAGACTCTTAACTCTAAGCTGTAAAGCTCGATGAAAATGTACAGTGCGCTATACAAAAAAAAAAAAAAAGCACTAGAAGGAGAGCTTTTAAAAAGGTAGAAAGGCCAAACCATTATTTCAGAATGTAAACAGAATATCTTGGGTTTCTGTTTGCCTGAATGTCTGTCAAGTGAATATATTTAACTTCTAAATCTTATATCAATTATGCAGTTATTCATCATACAGCATAATAATAACAACATAATAAAATTACTTGTCAGTGTACGATTATCAAATGTTGGAAAGACAATGACCTACAGTATGGACTGTATCCATGGTAAATAGCTATATATAGTATATATATATATATATACAGTAATATCCATTATTTTTTATTTTTTATTCTTTTTTTTGGTATTTCCAATTTTCTCCCCAATTTAGTCGTGGCCAATTCCTCCCCGTCACTAGGGGGCTCCCACATTAAAGCTACCACTACCACTCAGCCGGGAGGGCCGAAGACTATCACGTGTTTCCTCCGATCCGCGTGACGTCAGCCGACCACATCTTTTCGAACTGCTCGCTCACGCACCATTAGGGGCGGAGTAACACACTCGGAG
>JAQQZT010000002.1:27259952-27270004 GCA_030068275.1 Clarias platycephalus | reverse complement strand
ACACACACTCCCATGTGCCATGGATATCTCAATATGCTCTCTTCTTCTCTGTCTCTCTCTCTCTCTCTCTCTCTCTCTCTCTCTCTCTCACACACACACACACACACACACACACAGACACACACACCCTCTTCCTTTGTCTGTATAAACAGAGCCTATAGTTTACAGTCTAATGTTCTGTATGTCACATGATCATTTAAATTATGTGATGTAATGACATTCTTTAAAAAGTAAACTGTAACAACAGCCAATTACTTTGTCTAGCCTAAACAAATTAAATACTTGAACTAATACTTAAAAAAATGTTTGGCACTATCACCTTGTACTGCCAGGGTTCGGGTTCAAACTTTGCCTTCGGTCTGAGTTTTCTTGTTCGACCCATAGACTGTATTTTAAAAAAACTGGACAAACCCTCCATGACATCAACCACAGGTTTTCTAAAGCTTTTGAAGCTCAACTCATCGCCATCTTGGCAGTAACAGACTCAGTGTACAGTAAACCCCGGTTAACACGCCTACTTACCCCAGTTACCACAAACTAGCTAGTGGGGTAAATAATTATGGAGGGAGCTAAAACTTCAAGTTGCCAAGCGACAGGCCGACAAGACACCTTAAGGATTTAGATTTTTTTTTTAAATGAAGATTGGACCTAAATCTCTCTTAAGTTCTGTTCAGACCTGGTAAACCAACTACAAGTAACATTACCTCTGTGCCTTCCAACGAGGGTTTCTCCACCAAGTACTAAGTCAGGTTATGCTCAAATATTTATTTTCATTTATTTATTTGCAAATTAACTTATAACATTTGTATCATGTGCTTTTTCTGGATTTTTGGTTGATATTCTGTCTCTATCCTTTAGAACAAACCATGATAAAAATGAAAAACCCTTAATTTCTTTGTAAGTGGGCGAGCTTGCAAAATCCGCATTGGATCAAATAATTATTTTCCCCACTGTAGCTTAGCCTTAGCTTATCTAAAACGCTAAGGTGGCTAATAATAATTTATATGCTAATGTTATTGTGCATTTGATGGAACGTCAATGCAAATTCAATAGAATTTGTTGTCCGTACCTTACACGCCATCCTGCATCAGCTCCTACATTTCTTGTAGTAAGTCAAACTACCATAAGTTCAGTTAACTGCTTAGCTAAAGTAATGCATAGCAGACAGCTAGCGGTTTGACACCTGTATTCCCCCTGCCTTGCAAATTAGCCACACCCATACATTTGCATTTGAAAAATTACATACAAATGGCAGCTGTTTTTTTGTGTGTTTGTTTCTGATGTAAAGTTGGCCATTTTAACATGGGGATATATGAGAATTGACTCACTTTTAAATCCTGGTGGTGATTCGAGGAACTGCATGTTTTGGCACTCCACTCCACTTTGTACTCATTTTTCAGAACTTAAGGTTCTTTGCTTCTACTCTGTGTCTTGTGAGATTCCTCCCACAGGGTGTACCCCGATCTGTGTCCTGACGTACCTGGGTAAGACATGAGGCCCTTCACAACCTACTGCACACAGGATAAGTGGTTCAGAACATGGATGGATGGATGGATCCCAACCTTTTGTATTTCAGGCAAGGATGAAGAGTTGTTTGTTTAGCCAGGCCTCAATGGAGTTGAATGCTGAATGATGAACTTGCAAATTGTTTGCAACTGGAGCATCTTCAACCATAAGATAAGCAGGCTATAACACTGCTGGGAATGTATTCCCTTTTGCTGATGCTGCCTTGTCATAGTAGGGAGAGCATGACATGGCTGCTCCAGGCAGGAACAGAAACAGGTGGAAGACTTGGTGTTCTGATCCACTGATAGGAAAGGGTAAGTGCCTACTGTATATTGCATTACAATGCAGAGTAGAGGAACTTGCAGTGGGCATGAGGCAAGAGCTGCCAGTGGGAATGCACCACTCTAATGAGGGGCAGAGCTTGGAGAAGATTAGTGTAGACAGAAATGGACCCAGATGTACTTTTTAACAGCTGCATCTCTTTCTCGAAACGTTAGGTAGGCCAGGAGTCTGGTGACTGGAGCACAATTAAGAAGTCCAACTTAACAGTAAGTGTGCTGCCTTTTGGAAATAAGTGTGGCGACTGGCAAAAATAAAACTTATACAACCGTATTCTTCACCTGACATAAAACCTGAACTAATAAAATGCCAAAATGCAAAAAATTTTATGCATCATAATTAAAAAGAGATCTCAGCTCATTGACCTGATAATAATAATAATAATAATAATAGCAACATTGCATGTGTACTGACCGTGATGGCAGATGATGAACTGATATCATAACTGATATTAATATTTCTGGCAGAGAAATTAGTAGTCCCACTAGTGGTATACAGCACCGTATGTAAATACATCCTGTATAATATGTTCTCCATACAGCTTGAATACAAAAGACCTAAAAAAGAATATGACACACTGGTTTTTGCTAAGAATATGATACTCTTGGAGCCATAGCAACGAAGTGCACTAAATGACTGGGTCTGTTAAAATAGAGAGAGAAGACAAGTTTGGCTGGCCGAAATGCCACTGAGGAGCATGATTCATCAAAAGTTTACCCTTCAGCAACTGAAACACTGGCGTCTGATAACATCAGTCCGCTGGCTATTCAGTATGGTGCCCACAGGGTGTTGTTGCACTATCAAAGTGTTGGGTAATGGGTGCAACATCCAAGCCATCTACTGTAGTTACTCAGCCTGCACAAGTGCAATTGCTAGTTTTAAAGAGGACCAGAGTTTGAGTGTTTTTCCAAGATACTGTCTCATTCTTAAAACGAGACCGTAATTGCAAGTTCCTGAAGAGCACATGAAACACCATGGCTTGTGTGGACTCTTATCTCATCTGGATGGACTGGTGTGTAGACTTTACAACTACAAATCATGATGCAGACAGAGTTCTTGATCTTATATTTACAAGCTCTCAGGCAAAAAAAAGTCAGAGTAATTTGACTCGCACACAGACATGAAGTCCAGCGGCACCTAGCTTGACTAACATGCACTCCACTCCACTTTGATAGGTGACAGGTCACAGATGCGGTTAAGAAATTATGAATGGCCATAGGCAGCTTTTGTACATTTGGCTTAAATGTTGCAGCAGTAACTACAGGAGTAATGCTGCACCTCGGGGTCATTTCAGTGTTGAATTCCTGTCAGCCATGTCACAGAGGCATGCGTCAGTAAAAGTGTCAGAATCATGCATGTGAATCTTAAGGGTTCATGTTTTCTCCTCTGCGGCATGCCCTTAGGTGTTCTCCCTGAAACAAATTGATGTAATAACCACAGATCACTCCCACAGAAAGACTACAGTATGTGTGGGGGAAAATGTGTGCGTGAGGGAATGAGTGGTGAAAAATCATCAACATTTTCAAAACCCCTAAGCTCCTGAGTGGTGTTTTAAATGGTTCCATAATTTATCATTTTTTAAAAAAGTTTTCTCACTTCGTGCCTGTTTCTGGTCCTTTATTTAAACCCCATTTATTTCATTCCTCCTCCAAATGAAGATGCAAATGAGCTGGGGGAGGGGATCTTCTTATATGAGGTCACAACAGGGGGGAGATCTAATTGGTTCGTTTAAATCCCGGGAAATACAGAAACCGATAAAGGACTAAAAGCAGGGAATATTGTGTGTGAACAAACATTTTTGTTTGTTTGTTCATGCAAACTTGATACCCATCTGAATGTCTAAAAATGACTGTACCTAAAAGTACATTTTGTAATATGGATCCCATTTAAATAAACCACCATGGATGGGGCCCAAACACATATGGTCTGCTGAAGTGAGGAAGTTCTGGAAGTTAGCAGATCCACATTTCCATTCTCCAAGACCGGATTATTTTAGAAGCCAAGCTCAAATATTGCCAAATTCACAAGACACATGAACAAAATATCTATTGGGAGGTCAGAGACAGATGCTCTTGGCCTAGAACGCATTCATACACCACTTGGCAAATCTTCAGCTCTGTGATTCTGTAGTTTATCCAACAGTCTATAGAACCAGTGCCCCATTCTGGCCAAACTGGTCATGGTTCTACCTGAAATTGAGGTTAATGATGGGCTGCAAGTTTTGAGACAATACAATACGATTGGATTCCTCAAATTCCTTGCACATTAATGCAATTAATCTACAATAGTCTGTGTATAAAAACCTACGTGTACAAGACTGCAGTCAGTAATGTGTGAACCTGTAACATGTGAGCACATCGGCTGCTGGACATCTCAGGGACACTGATGGTATGATAATACCGCTCTTTACTTATACTGTACGTAGGACTATTGGGCACTGGTGGCTCAGTGGTAGGTGTTTTGCCTGCCATGCGGAAGGCCCGGGTTCGATTCGCAGCCAGTGCCCAAACCCCAGTCACTGGATGCAGTGCCGGTCCCCAGCCCGGATAAAATGGGAGGGTTGCGTCAGGAAGGGCATCCGGCGTAAACCCTGTGCCAAGTTGTTGTGCGGACTGGATATTCCCTTGCCGGGAGCAGCCGAAAGACCAACAACAACCATCTCTCCATCTTTATCTCTAAACAGTATGTTACTAATGCATTATAAATCCGTAATTTTAATTTTTGAGTCCCAATGCTGATCCTGCAAACCTTTCTGGCTAGGACAAACATGAACACAGCAGCTTTCCATATTTGTATCATTGAACACTGGACATCATCTGTTCATTTCAAAGAATGTATGTATATTAGGTTACACGCCTAGGATTACTTGTGCATTCACAATTTTGTTATAATTGAGCACCAAGCTTCTCTTTCTTAAAATACAATTATTTAAAAACCTTCCCCAGCGTTTTAATTAGACAGCGTAAGGCCCTTAGTAAAAACCCATCATCAGTCTAAATAGACAGGACAGGCACAGCTTCTCTCTGTGGCAATAAAGATGCAGCAGATCCTCCTGGATTATTTATAGAAAGAGCAGCAAGACCATTTTTAGCCCAGAACAGATGATCCTAGATCAGTTCGATGGCCTGATATTGAGCACCTTCGGTCTTTGGTTCGAGCATTATTCAGTTTAACACGAGACTTGCAGGACATGACATTTCAGCTATATTGATATCCACCTGTACCTCACTACATTTTATTTTATCGACAAAGCTGACAAAGTTGTTCATCTTCTTTGCAGCATGATGTTTTTCTTATTTCACTGGGTGGCCCAGAAGGACAGGACCGCGTTCAAAATGACTTTGATCTATTCTGGGAGAGAGCAATTAGAGCCGTAATTCTAGATGAAGCTCAGTTTTTTGTGCTCTGTAAGGTTGCGCTCGACTACGTGGAAGACACCAGCATGAATTGCAAGATGTGCATGAAAGAGTTCGCGTCCTTTGAATTCTGCTCTAATAAACGATCGCTTTTTAATGAAGTACCTCATATTGATGAGAACAGCAGACCTGGTTCGAAATTCACTCACTGCATAACAAGTCGCTGCTTTGTTGACACCGGATCACCAAAGTGCACCTCTGATTCTGGCACTTCTTATAGTATTTCCCTTGGTATAGGACAAATTGTCCAGGGTTGTTCTTGCAACCCCTTTGGTGACTGTAATAACCCGACCGAGTACACGGCATGTTTGTGGGCATGCTTAGTCGCCCAGACAGATAGCTGTCACTTATTCATACAGAATGTGAGGACCTGGAACGGTTCTGGTCACCATTTGTGTACCTGAACTTGTAAACACAGATAAGGTCTGGTTATAAAACAAACAATGGATACAAGATCATAGGATCATGTCCATATAAATGCAAATCCTTGCAGCAATTTACCGTAGATCGTTTACGAAGCATGCACATTTAGAAAAAAAACAGCTGTTTGACATCACTAACACTCTGCAAAAAATCATTTATCTCATTAAAACTTTTATTTAGAAAGGTTACCCAACTCACACGACCGGTGAACTAGATTCAGTTTTTGCCCTGTTTTATATCACGACAAGACTCTCCCAACAGATTTCTCCTAGCTCTAAGCTAGGTGCAGAGTCATATTTTAAAACCAGTTTAAACCAGTCAGGGGAATGCTTTTTCCTCTAGTTCATAATCCCTATGGACTCATTAAATTTGCATTGCCTGAAGTACAAACAGACATCTAAATGCTATTACTTCTGCCAGTTTGGATGTCGTAAGATAAAGGAGGGAGGAACTGTGTATTTGCTTTATGCTCTGAATGAAAAGACTTAAGAACACAACAAGGTGCTGGAAACATTCCTTAAAGATTTCAGTCCATGTTGACATGATAGCATGACACGGTTGCTGCACATCCATGATGCGAGTCTCCTGTTCCACCACATCCAAATGGTACTCCTCTATTGGATTGAGATCTGTTGACTGCGGAGGTCGTTGGCGTACAGTGAACTCATTGTCATGTTCAAGATTACCAATCTGAGATGACTTTTTCTGCTTTGTAACAAGGCGTGTTAAGAAATACCCCCAAACCATTACACCACCACCAGCCTGAAAAGTTTGCTACAAGGCAGGATTGATTCATGCTTTCATGTTATTTACGCCAAATTCTGACCTTACCATCTGATTGTCACTATAGAAATCGAGACTTAAGGAATCAGACCAGGAAACGTTTTTCCAATCTTCTGTTATCCAATTATGGTGAACCCATGCAAAGTGTAGCCTCAGTTTCCTGTTCTTAGCTGACAGAAGAGCTACTCGGTGTGGTCTTCTAATACTGTAGAGCATCTGCCTCAAGGTGTGACGTGTTGTATATTCTGAGATGCTCTTCAGAATACCCTAGTTGCAGTGAGATGTTATTTGAGTTAATGTTGCCTTTCAATCAGCTCGAACCAGTCTGGACATTTTCCTCTGACCTCTGCTATCAACATGGCATTTTCACCAAGAGAACTGCATAATGTGCATAACAACTCCAGTAGGTCAGCAATTTCATAAATCCTCAGACCAATCCATGCCACATTCAAAGTCACCTTTCTTCCGCAGATCATCTTGACCATATCTACATGCCTAAGTGCATTGAGTTGCTGCCATATGATTGACTGATTAGATATTCACAGTAATGGCAAATTGAACAGGTGTACCTAATGAAGTACTTAGTGAGGGTAAACTAATCACTAAATACATTTATAGGTTTTATCAATTTGTCCCTAATGTGTAAGCTGGAGGTGATGGTGTTGAGGGAAAAGCCTCATGACAAACCAGATTCAAAAGCAAGCCCAATCTCATGTGGGTGATACAAACATTTACTTTTTATAATGTTGTTTTACTGAGGTGTTTAACATTAAGAAAGTCTTTATTCAAATGAAGCATCCTTACAATAGAACTTGTGCAATCAGTACAATTTGGTGATTGGACTTAGATGTATAACCTACTGTATATGCATACCGTCATTAACTTTGTTGGGTAATAAAGTGTAACGAGGACTTTCTACATCTCCGTCTTCAAGGAACAGACGAAGTCATTAAATTTTTCACCGTTCATAAATTCTCCAACAATACATTATAAATTATTTATGCAGTGCATATAAATGTGTAAGAAAGGCCATGTTTATAGTAGGTACTTCAAATAAGGTGCAACCTTGGAAGAACCTGGTTCAAAAAAAGCTTGGAATGTCTTTCAATCTTCAGGCCTAATCAAAAGTGTGTGGCTTCTTGCATTTGATGAATTTCCAAAATCTAAAAAGCTGCCCGAAGGATCCAAAACATCATGTAGGCAGATTTAAAAGGAAAAGATCGAACATATTGTATTGTATAATAATACACAGTATTATTAGCATAATTGCAAACAGACATGGTGTATAGTAGCATATTGAATTGAGAGTTAAACAGCTTTATTTATTTGCCTTCTTTGTTATTTACATTTGGAATGCGTCATTCGGCTCCCGCGTGTATTTGCGTCTTATTTAGTTTGCCTTATGCCTCGTGTTCAGTAAAGCTCCTGAAAGGACAAATCCCGCGAGAAGCTGAAAGATGCCATGGCCATGCTTCGTTACTATGGCAACAGAGTCTCCTCTGCCAGAGGTGCATCTGTGGCTAACAAGGTTAAAACATATTTTCCTATTCTAATCATTTGTTCCCATAGCACCCATGTTCATTCAGTAATACAGCATGATTCATAAAACAAACCCTCAATGAAAGAATCTGACATACTGTAAAGAGCTAGTCACTGCACTCAGAAACATCAAATAGGATAACCTGGTTTTGCAAAGTAGCTATCATGTCGGTCTGGTCAATGGCTGAGGGCCAAAAGAGCTCTCTTTCTATTGAGAGTTTCTCTGGAAACAAGTTCAGGCTTCTGTTGTATTTTTATATTTCCATGGAAACAGGTTTTAACATGTGCAGAAGCTCGAGAAGCTCTTCCTCGACACTATTTAAAAAAATAAAACAAAGTCAAAAAAGTATACATTTAGAACCCTAAAATAGCGCATTTCAAGTGATTTCATGACTCATCATTTATAAAAAAGAAAAAAAAAAGAAAAGATAAGAACAATCCACAAAACCGATAAGTCAAGAGTGTTGGTGTACGTATCAGGCTGGTTTGGATGATTATTCATCGTGTCTGTGGTGTTTTATGATTTATCTTCCTTTGGCAGTTTGACTTACAGTTTGGGGGTGGAAACAGTCAATCCAATTTGGCAACTGTTCACCGACAAGCCTGGAGCAGGCTGTGTGCTTTTTTTTTTTTTTTCTCGTTTGTTTGTTTTTTGTACAGATTTGTGCTCAAATTGTGAATCTCCGTACGCATCAAACCTACAGTAAATGTCACATGTAGTCCAAGCTAAACTCATTTCTGTTATTATTATCCCCCCTCAAATGTCATCTTAGCTGCAGCACCAGAGCCTGACATTTGCTAAAAGAAAAAAACATTCAGAGGAAAACAGTCTAGGTATTTAGCTGATGCTTAACTGCAACAAGTGATGAGTACATGGACCATGTGGTGGTCTGTTCATGTGTGAATGTACGGGGGATGTGGCACTAACTCCCAGCCGTGTGTTCCTGTAATATGTAAGTGGTGTTTGTGAATGACTGTGTGTACAGTTCCCACAGAGAGAGAGAGAGACGCATCCCGGACAGGGTGCAAATCCATCACACACACAGTACGGGCAAAATCGTGAGCGCCAATTTGCCTAATCGGCATGTCTTTGGACTGTGGGAGGAAACCGGAGCACCCAGAGGAGACCCACCAAACACGGGGGAAGAACATACAACACCATGCACACGGCCCCCGAGGCAGGAAGCGAACCCTTGACCATGGAGATGCAAAGAGACAGTGCTAACCACTACGCCACCTTGCGGCCCAGGCGACAAGTTATCCATCGATTTTCAAGAATCAGGCTTTCCACTCGCTGAACATTCACAAGAACGGCAGCAGTGGGTTCCAAGTCACCTTGGCCGAGATTATTCACAGACGTGATGCTTCTTTAACACGTTTACACCATTTAAATGTTTTACTAAGAGTCTTATCATTTTACTGTGCCTTAAAGTCTTCTGTGAATGTCAATCATTTTACACCTTCATTCACAAGAAATTTCATCACAAGTCGTGTTTTGACCTGAACGTCCCTCGTATATACTGTATGAAGGTAAATGGCAGTCTCTTAGTGGACCTCAGACGTGACATTCGAAAAATCCAAGAAAAGCTCTCATGTTACTGGTTAGGAATTCTCAAGTCACCATTCAACTGTTAAAGACTGCTAAGAGTCGCTGTTGACAAGGTCTGTGACATAACCATGCCTGCACAAAATAGCCACAATTAGAGAGGAAAGTATCCTACCCAGGAGATCAACAACCCCCTGATGTAGTGGATCCAATTACTGCGAACTGCCCGGAAGGCAGGGCTGTGGGACAAGTCATTGCTGAATTATTTCCCAAGAACTTTCAGACATCAGACATTCAACTGTCAAAAATAGTGAGGAATCAGGAAGTTTCTATTTCGGAAACAATATTCCTTATAAACAATATTCCTTTCTAATATAAAATGCTGCATTGCTTTTCTTTAAAGCTTGAATTCCATAGTGTAAGAAAAGCTTACACTATAAGCTAAATAAAAAATAAACATATATATATATAAATGATATAAAAATAACAGCTCAATTATA
>JAQQZT010000002.1:27242569-27254296 GCA_030068275.1 Clarias platycephalus | reverse complement strand
CAATAGATTCAAAAGAACGAACGACTCAGACTAGAAGATATGAGAGGTGAGCTACTCATTCTGTTTATCATAATATGCAATATTTTCATTACTGGACCTATAGCTAAAATTTGTGTATGTAGAAACTTTGGGGGGTCTGTTTATTAAAAATGTATCATTTTATTTTATTTCTGATCAAAAGAATGAAATGAACTTAAATGACTCAAAAAAACATTTTATGAACGAGAATTTTCATTTTGAAGAACGAGATTTAAAGACCCGAGTCATAAAATGATTCAAACTTCCCATCACTACAGCACGACTGGTTCGATCCCACAGAAATACTAATGCAGCACAAATTGCGGAAGAAGTGCATCATAGCTTGCTGTGTAGCCGGAAAAGAGTTCAAGGTTGTTGATCCAGCCTCCAAATTCCCAAGATCTCAATCCAAGAGGGCTGTTCGTAAAAAAATAAGTCTGATCCATGAAGCCCTCACCTTGCAACCTACAGGTAGGATCTGCAGCTAGGATCCTAATGCCATAACTTCAGAATGTTAATGTTTAATGTTAATGGCTGTCTTGTTTAAGCCAGTTATGGCCACTTGTTCCTCTCTCTCTCTCTCTCACACACACACAATAACATGAAGCTTGTCATGTTACCAAGAACGCTTCCTGTTGCAAAGACTTTCTCATGTTACCGCTTACATAGGAGTTACAGCTTTATCATCTCTGTCTGTTCCAAAGCAATGAAATTTGAGACTCCTTTCATGACCCTATTGACTTATAACTTGAGAAATCAATATTCGCATACGTTCTAAATTGGTTTATATGGAGCATACACCATGCATGTAATCTGTTACTTTCAGAATGATAAAGTATCAGAAGAAAAGCATTAATACACTTTTGGAAGACATCAAAATGAAAAGCATTTTAAATGCACAATCCTAGACTGTAATTTGTGATATTCCATGGCAGGACATCTCTTCCCACTTTCCATACTGGGAAATATCAGGTGAGCATGACTGCATGGAGAATTGTATTAGTGTGTCATGATGCTATAACTACATGGGTAAGATTTCAAATAAGGTTTCCAGCAAAGGGCTTTTTGTCTCCTCAGCGTCTAACACTTCTTCCATATGGTTCTGTCCTGTGTCGTACTGTATGTACGCTACATGACACATACAAAGCTGTATATTTTATTAGAATGAGTCTAAATCAGCTTGATTTATATTGGTTCATAAGCCACTTTTCTTGTGCTAAATGGTGCCATCGTGTGTTCAAAGTGAATTTCGGATCTAACGCACAGTACTGTATGTTCCCGTTTGGCTCCGAAGTTTGCATGAAGCGCAGCCTCTTCAAGTAGTTGAGACATGCACTACCTAGCTTGTCTCTTCATATCCAGACATGCTATTGATTTCTGTGTGTTTCCAAACAGATAATGAAATATTTAGAGCCTATGGTTATGTCTGTTCGAGGTCAACATGCACGAAATGGTTATTCAGGAACTGACAGCTTGAATTGATCTGCGCAAAATGTCCATAATGTAGATGTCTGTCAGGTAAAAGATAAAACACTTGGGATGTGCTGTAGAGGGAAATACTGTATATAGAAAAATAACGATTGACAGGGTGGACTGATGTGTTTAAGAGTTACTGTGACAACCCTAAAGTTTTTTATTTTATTTTGAATACTTTCAAATAAGTGTTGCATTTGCTTAAACCAATAATTACTGTTTGTTAGGTAATATTTAAGTCTGTTACTTACGCTCTGGATAGCCTTCATAGCGGCTCTAATCCGAGATGCTGTTAATCGGTGATTTTCTAAATATAATTGGGTCTTGCTTTCCTGGGATGGTCTTGATGAGAGCAAGTTTCATCATGATGCTTGATGGGTTTTGCCAATGCACTTGACAATACTGTTCTTGCAAGAGCTATTGCAGAACAGCTGACCTTTATGTCTTAAACTAACAACTGACTGTTGTTGTTGTTAGTTATAATGCCATATGTGTTATTTGATAGTTTTTAAATAAAATCCAGTATTGTTCTAGGAAGTACGATTTACAACATTAGAAACAGTAACATTAAAACCAACTACAGTAGGTTTTGTGTTCACTGTCTCCTGAAGGCATGGCTTTGCAGGGCTTCTGGTGGTTTGTGCTGTGGTGACTGACATCAGGACGTTGGCAGTGGATACTTTCATACGGCATTTAGCACATGTACTTATCCAGAGCGACTTACATTTGTATCTCATTATACATTTGAGCAGTTGAAGGTTAAGGGCCTTGCTCAAGGGCCCAACTGTACTATCTTGGTGGTCGTGGGGTTTGGACCTGGGACCATCTAAACCATAGTCCAATGCCTTAACCTGGGGCCTCCATGGACTGGACTTGCCTTTCCTGTGCATCCAATAAGCCCTTGATCGGATTTGAATTTGGGGTGTTTGAAGCCCAAGGGTTGACGGCCTTGGGTTCTTTACCTGCTGGGCGCTGTGTATGGTGAACTGTCTGGCTCTGGATGTTCTTCTGCCATTCTATTATGGCCAACACTGACTTTTTCTGCGATTTGCATTGGCTTGTCCGGACAGGCTGACCTATGGTCCCAACGGGCATGGGTTTGCCTTGGGTGCCCATGATCCTGTCACTGGGATACTGTATAACTGATAATCATTGTTATTCAATTCACCTGACTGTGGTGTTAGTGTTGTGGCTGATCAATGTTTCATATGAAACAAGATGAAGAAAAGCTATAAAAACGTTCTTCATGTACGTTGAGTTGGAGTTATTTTCAGCACCTGTTCATATAGAAGAATAGTTTATTACTCAGGTCTAATATACAAAATCCACATCTGTATACTTTGTTCAGATGCGCAAAGGAAAAAATAAAGATGAAAGACGGAAGACAAACTTTTAAAAGTTAGTCTAAAAAAAGCTAAAAAATAAAAAAATCAAAACCACCCATGTTATTGAAACCTGCAATCAGAAACCCTATTATGTCCAATTCAATTGCTCAAATTTCAAGTAAATTGCCAGTATCCAATTTTTCTATGGTAACCTCTGCATTGCTAGAAATGCTGTATTCATCATTATCTCCCTTACATTTTAGAAAAAAAAAACCTTAAAGAACCAAGTACTGTATTGTGATTTCTTCAAACAAAGCTTTTTTCTTTTTTTTTAGCTGAATTAAAAAGCTTACCTCATTACTTATAAAGATGTGGATTGAATTCCTCAAGCAACAACTGATCAATCACTACATCCTTTAAATAATACAATGTATGACACTGTTGACTAGAGCTGAATGATTTATGTGCTTCAGACCTCAAATCTGTGCCAGCAGTGCAGATCTGGGACAAATTATCATCCAAGAGCTTACTGACGTTATGTGCGGAGAAGCTTTATGATTTATTCAAAAATCATTTATTTCATCTGGGTTGCCTTCACTTGATTTAGATGTGTCAATCAATGCTTGTTTAATACATCAAGCAGACATTATTTTTTTTATTTCAATATCCTGAATTAATAGGGCATTGAAAGCTCCTGTTGGTATTTTAAGCACCAGGGTTAAATGTGAAAATGACTTCATCTCATACACACTATAAACCAAGGTCCGGGAGTAAAAGCTTTCCGGATGTTATATCCTGTCAGTTAGCCTGCTATAGGTTTTTACACTGTGTGCTCTGATCACAATCGTACATCCTTTCAAGCCACTGCAGGATAAGATCATAGCTAATAATCTGTTCAGTCTCTTTCATTCAAGCTGCAGTAGTGAAGATGCTTCATGTAAGGTCATCGTGGTATACTAATACGCTTCAACTGCTGTGCCTGATCCATCTTGATGCTCTACTTCTGCACCGTGGCTTACTTTTTACTGCTGTGGATCCCCATAGATCCCCAAACTGAACTTCCTCTTCACTGTTTCATCTGGCTTGCTTATCAGGAATCTAATTCCAGACTGATTCAAACTGAAGCATCTCAGTACTCTTGTCTGTCACACTTATTGTAAGTATAGCATAAGTGGGCGCTTTCAGCACAACTGTAGGATGATGTATACATTTTGAGTTGGTGTTTTTTTTTTTTTAGAATCGCCATTGACAGCAAACACAACTTAAAAACATACATAAGTGTGAAATGGCCAAACAGTGGTGCTCTGCCATTTCTAGCATCTTTAATTCACAACCTTTTTTAAATTGCTACACTATATGGACAAACCTATTTGATCAAACCTGCAGTGACATTGTAATCAAATACATACGTTTCAATATGGAGTTGGTCCCCCTTTTGCAAGATTTTGGATTGTTTCTCTGGGAATTCGTGCCCATTCATTCTGTAGAGCATTTATGAGGTCAGGCACTGATGTTGGATGAGAAGGCCTGGCTCGCAATCTCCATTCCAGTTCATCCCAAAAGGTGCTCGATGGGGTTGAGGTCAGGGCTCTGTTTGGGCCAGTCAAGTTCTTTCACACCGAACTTATTAAACCATTGAACTTTTGTCTTTATAGTCCTTGCTTGTGCGCTGGGGCACAGTCATGTTGAAATAGAAAAGGGCCTTCCCCGAGCTGTTGCCACAAAATTGGAAGCATATATCTTGTACACATTGTCCAAGATGTCTTAGTATGCTGAAGCATTAAGATTGCCCTTCACTGGGGATAAGGGGCCTGACTGAAACACCTGAATTCAATAATCAACAGGTGTGGCCAAATACTTTGGCACATAAAGCGTACAGTAGCTTGGAGATTAAGGCCATGTCCACACGTAGCAGGGTATTTTTTAAAGTTGAGATTTTTCTCTTTGGTTTTCGCCTTTCGTCCACACGCAAATGGCAAAAAAAAATTCCCAAAACTCGAAACGAAGATTTTGCCTTGTTGTAACGTCACCTTGTGCCGATGATGTAATCATCTGTGTGCTCGTCTCCTTGATTTGACGTCAGCTTTGTTTATGAGGATATTTTGTGCAATGGTGGACGTACGTTCAGTAAACTAGTGACAGTAAACTAGTGTTAACGTTGCTTACTGGATGTTATACATGCTTGTACATACACATTATATTAATGAACAGAGGTGCCTGAATGTACTACATACTGTACAAAACTCAGACGACACAGACCCCACAGACAGTGACTGCGGGTTCGGACGAGACCCGTCGAATTTCTACTGTACAAAGCGAAACAGGTATAGACATTTTGTCTAGGCTTCCTGTTGATTAAGGGGGCTCCTAACAGCACTTAACAGGGTGCTTTGCGTTTATTATGTGGACAAAGATATTTTTTTTAACCGCAGGTCGTGTAGACAAAATTATTTTTAAAAAAGAAGAAGAAAAATCTCCTTTAAAAAAAATACCCGGCTATGTGTGGACATGGCCTTAATCCACAGTGAAATCACTTTCCACCACAAAAGTCCCTTTGCTTAATTTGCATTTATTTATTTTTATATTTCTGAAGTGTAACTGAATTCCTAATGGACATAATATAATTGTCTGAGATTTAACCATCTGAACAGTTAAAAGCTTCAACATTTGATGCTGAAATGAAAGCCTTGTTTTTCATGTACAGCAACAACGGCTATGCTGGATTAGCACTTAGCTGGAGTGGCAACTACCTAACAACCTGGCGTTGGTAATGAGATTTTATTCTAGTTTAGAATTTTAGAGTTTATTCATTCTATTGATAGCTAGCTGGTAACGAATTCAAGTGCTAGCTTGCTAGATTTCCATCCACAATAAATACCAGCTTGCGTTCATCCTAGCCTAGTAACTTAGCTAGTGTTCACTTTAGCCTGTTTGGTAACTAGTTAGTGTTCATTATAACCTGTTAAGTAACTAGCTAGTACTCAAACTAGCCTGTTGGTACACAGAGTTTATTCTAGCCTTTTTGGTAAGTAGCTAGTACTCATTCTAGCTTTGGTAGCTAGTGTCGGTTCATTCCAGCCTGTTTGGTAACTAGTGTTCATCCTAACTAGCGCCAGGGGTAGCTTAGTGGTTAAGGTCCCAGGTTCAAACCCTACCTTCAACAAGTAGCTGATATTGGGATGTTTAATGAGATTTTAAAAAATTGAAAAAAAAAAGTCGCTATGAAATGTAAATGTAACAATCTATTGTGTTTGGTAACTAGTAAGTGTTCATTCTAGCCTAGCGTCCTAACTAGCTACTACTCAACCTAGCCTGTTGGGTAAAAAAAGAAAAGAAAAGAAAAAAAAAAGACAAAGCCTTTACAATGGCAAAGGGGATTCAATGTTTTTAAATGATAACAATACTAGAATTTATAAACAACATTTAAAAATCATGTAAAACCAAATAGGATTTCCTTATAACATGACTGTTTATAACCAGTTGGTATCTGTCGTGCAATTAACCTTTGTTTATTGAGATTTTAATACTTTGAGTCACATGGAGGAATTCAAAAGATGCTACAGTAACTTTATGTCTAAAAATATTATAAATCAACTTATATAAAACAATGGGTAACTTAATAACTTTGACTTTCTGACTGTTACTGTAGCTTTTATTGTGGCTTGTCTATTTTTCGGTTTTGAATGTTTTCCACTTCTTTCTTTTCTTCTGCTGCTTTAGTTTTTCCTCTGCTGTGATGTAAGTCCTGCCTGCTTATGGCGCCCCCAGTGGCTCGGAGGTGACAAAGTTACTGCTTACACAGTGATACAGTATGCCCCTGACAATAGAATAAAAGCCTGGTGAGAAGGGATTAAAACATACATATGTTATATACAGTATCTCCAGACTAATTTCTCTTTTATTTGTGGTCAGTTATTTGTGCTTTGTCACTCGGGTTCAGGGAGGAATGTGGTTTGCTCTGTGCACTTTGCACATATGATGCTTCATCCGTTCTTCTTCCTCTCAGTAGATGCTTCTACCTCGGCCTTGATATTTATACATAATGCATTAGGAAAATGTCTCGCAGTGAATGTTTCATGAGCTTGCAGTGTGAGCCTCTGTGTGTGTGTGTGTGTGTGTGTGTGTGGATGGATGCAGTAAGAGATTGTGTGTGATGAGCAGCACAGTCACAGGTCATGACTTCAGCATGATGTGGGCCTTTGCTGAAATCTTTTCCGGAAACATCTGAGCATTTTTGAGCAGCCACTATTTAGCACTAAATTATCATCCAAGGACACAAGGGTTAAAATGAGCAGCTTTTATTAACCTGGGAAATGTAAAGCCTTTCTTTCTTGTGTGTTGCTTGTTTTGCCTTTTCAGTTGCTTTATTGATTTTTTGCATTTAGATTGTATTTTTCTCATCTTATTGCTTATTTTTTGTTACTTTTTTATTTGGTTTTCTTTTATATTTTATTCTGTCACTTTACTCTTCACTACTCACTACTGTCACTACTCTTCTGTGGCTGGTTTAACCTTTTTTTATTTTCTCAAATTAAAAAATAATAATTTTATTGATTGCTCTTTCTTGTTCCTCTTTTTTGGTATTGCTTTTCTTTTTCTTTCTTTCTTTCTTTCTTTCTTTCTTTAATTAATTGTTCTGTTACTCCTTTTCCCTTTGATATTCTTTTTTCTTTCTTTCTTTTTTATTTGTGACATTATATTTATCTTTTTGTCATGAGATTTTTATTCTTTATCTTTAAGCTTGTTTTTTCCCCTGCTTCTTTCTCCACATCAGGATGTGTTCATGCTATAGCTTCACTTCCAGCTTCTTTCTTCCTCCGAGTGCTCCACACTGAGCACAGAAATCAGCTTCTATTAACCGCACACAGGTGTAGACATTTTCTCATTATCTGCTTGCCACCATGACTCCTTCCCAATTACTGCTCTCACACTATTAATGTAGATAAAGAATTAATTCACTGTGAATTCATCACTGTGTGAGACTTGGTGCTTGGGTTTTCAAATACATCGTTATCTGTAAATCTGGGTTAAGCGATGTACACTGTACTGTACATTGCAAACTGTTGCTTTCGGTCCCATTTGCACATAAGTCCTTTAACGTTTAGAAATAAAATCGGCTTGAAGAGTATGTGCACATTTAAAGCAATGAGTGCACACTGCTATGCTACAGCAATTTAATGGAGACAAGGACAAATGTCCCAGTGTTTCTGTCAATAAACTTTCTTTGTTTCTTACGTAAGTTGATAAACTGTAAACTACACTATATCTGTCAGAAACTGTAGTGAACAATAAACATCAAAAAAATGTCTCAATGTGCTTTGTAGGAAACATGACTGTACTAAAATAAAAACATTTAAAAAGAGTATTACTGTACTTTTATTAGCTCCCCCTGTGTAAAAAAAAATTATCTAAATTTAATGAAAATTTTTATTTCTACCTGCCGGTGCAGAGCTTTGATCCACCTTTATTTCAACCAGTACCTGTCTTGAAATTGAATGCTTATAAATAAAATAAAGTTTTGTAGTTCAGTGCAAAAGTCAAGGCATATGGAAAGAAATGAAGAATGAAGAATGAAAAAAAAAAAAAAAAAAAAAAAAAGTAAAATAACAAAAAAAGAAACCATTATCAAAGTCAATGATAATGATAAGTATCTTAAACTTGTGTAAAATCCCTTTGCTATTTAAAATGCACTAGTTGTCTCAGGTACACTCTGTGCAGATTGTGAAGGAAATTATGCCAAGACTGCGAAGTTCTTCTGAGCAGTTTTAAGAATCTGCTAGTGTTTGGGACTCAGTCTTTTGGTCTTTTGGCTGCTCCTGTCCGATCCATATAACAACTTGGCACAAGTTTTACACCAGATGCCCTTCCTGATGCAACTCTGACATTTTATCCGGGTTTGGGAACGGCACTGCGTACAGGGGCTGGGGTTTGGGCATTGGGTAGGAATTGAACGCCGGCCTTCCACATAGCTGGAGAGCAACCTACTATACCACTAAAGTACCCTAATAGTAAACTTCTGTGACACTTAATTGATTTATTTAAGCTTTTTATTTTTATTTTTTATGAACGTTAACATCGCAGTTAAAGTTAACATTACAGTACAGTATTTATATTTGCTTTTGGATGATTGATTTATTTAAACAACCTCCATGTGACCAGTCAGTTATGCCTTCGGTTATGTTAGCTAAAAAATAACTTGTTAAAAGATCATTATAAGGAGGAAAAAAGGATTTAATAATATTAAATGTAATATTCTGTGCATTTCCCTTTTTGTGTGCTGTAGACACTGTACGTATAAGAAGTGCAGTGCTTAAATACCTTTACTGTACTGCCATCTGCTGGAGAATGAGAAATGTACAGGAAAAATGGAACGATTGTTACTTATGATATTTCAAGCTTTCTGTCTCCATCTAGCGGCCAAGCTGTAATACCACACCCAGTACATTAGCAGATGGAGAATTTTAGGAATTTCTTTGGACTTGCTTTCATAGCTGTAGTTTCAGCAAAGTTTTGTAATAAATGGTGCCAAGGAATCAATCCATAAACATTCTGGCTTTTAATTAAGGATAGACAGTATAGATGGAAATGACAATTCTGCTCACATGAGTAATTTTTTAAAGCATCTATAATAAACTGTAGTAATAAAATGTTCAGGACTTTAAGAGAAATTTTTTTTTATTTTTATCATACATGTATATTGCACGTGAATATTGGTAGAAAATTGGATTTTAAATAAATGTTACATATTTTACGCAACATACTGTATAGGAAAAAATTATTTACTGTTGAAATCCTTCAGTGTCTGAAGCTTAATAACCTTATGTTCAAAAGGCCCTGTTACAATAACTTTACATGATACAGCTGTAAAAATGTTTGTAACAGTACAGATGGTATCATTACACAATAGACAATGTTTTAGCCAATTTGTAAGTAAAGGAAAAATAACATTTAGTTTCATCTTTTCCTGAAGCCACCCTTGTATCCAGCATTTACATTTTTCTTTTCTTTTTGCAAGTCCTAAAGATTTTTGCATAGTGCCGTATGCGAGTTTATGTGTCATTATGATATACACAGCCTGGTGAAAGAAAGTCGCCATTTGGATTTAAATATACAAATACTTAAGAGGTTTTAAATTAGATAATTGCTGTTTGATTGATGTTTTAGCTGGATAGAATTCTTTTAACCCTGATGTGTTGAGTAGATTCTTATTATGTTATATAATTATTACCACAGTGTCCCAACCTTAACCCCATTGAAAGTGAGAAGACATTTCAGAGTGGTTCAACTCCTCTCCCGTCCTCAGAATTAAGACTGAAATCGAATGCACTGAAATGTACAAATGGGGATTCCAGTACATGTGCCATCGGATTGGTTTGAGGCATCAGTTGTTGAGATTTGTCAGGTCATTGCGTCATAACTATTTTTCTGTTAATGAAAAACATCACAGACTTGCTAGTGTTAACGAGGGGTAAATTACATTTATATTGTGTGTTCAGTCATTATTTTCACCCTTTGTGTAGAATTGTAGTCAATGGGATTCACGTTAACCTTGGGGCGAGGGTGGTTAAGGTGTTGGCCTGCTGATCAGAAGGTCCCTGAATCACACCCCAGTGCCACGAAGCTCGATCCCTTCAGCAACATCCTTCATCCTCAACCGCCACAGCTGTAATCAAGCACCAAGATGGCGATCTGGCCGTCCCCGTAAAAAACAGCCACTGAAATAAGGGATATCTCTCAGGCCTGGAGAGCCTGCTGGCATGTGGATGGACCCTCACTTAAATCTCGATCACATTTATCAACTCTTATTAAACAAAGAGTGATAGTAAGTAAACAAGAAGAAGCAAGACGCTGAGACTTGGTCACATTTACTTTTATTGTAAAGGTGATTTATTCCAAAATAGTAATATATTGTAGAGGAGAGGGGGAAATAAAAACAAAAAACAACAACAGAGAGATTGACAAAGAGATCTACACATGACCTTGGCGAGTCCTGGGTGTTGGATATATCAAAATTCCACAGCAAAAGTTATAAAGTGTCTAAAATGAATACTGTACTCTACGTCCTACAGCGGAGAGATACTGTGCCTCTACATGGATTACGGAGGATTAAAAAGGTCACAACGTAGCTATTTTCAGGCTAAAATAAAAAAAACAAAAAATTAAATACTTTTTTTTTTTTTTACACAAGTCTTGGAACATTTGTTCTTACCTGTGCTTTCTGTTTAGTGTCATTTTGCACCATCCATGGATTATTATATACCGTATGAGTTTCACTTTGTACATGTAACCACAAGAAAGAAAAGAACCCGTTTGTCAGCTGCGAATCTTTTGAGCGGATATGACAAAACTGCTTTGTAGTGACAGGAGAAAAATCGATCCTTCCTCGCCAGATGGTCGCTGTCCGAATCGATCGGTCATTGATCATGGCCGACCCACCTTGATAGTGCTCGATAGAGGAGGCTCGATGTGGCGGCGCTCACCTCGGATTAGAGGCAGGGATGGGACAAGTGGCTGTGTTCAGGGTGGAGGAGGGGATTGAAATGCAAATTCTGCCCGGTGTCCTTGACCAAGAAGAGCATCGTGCAGCGTTTGTCATTCTACTAAACCTCTACCATGACTGTAGATACTCCGTTGTAGTGTACGGGAAATGGAATAGAAATAAAACTCAACTTGACTGTGCAGTAGGATGGGTCGACATTTGGGAGAGATGATGAGATCTCAGAATGGTCCCAAATGGTGGACTTTTGTTCATCACTTGAGCCCTCAGAGACAAACACTATAAAAGGGTCTTCTCATTATAAATACAACTTGTAAATGGCCAAATTCTACATTGATGGCTACATCTGCCCTAATTGCACCATTTGGTGACGCCTGTATCGATACCTATGATGTATTGGTTGGGACCAACGAT
>JAQQZT010000002.1:27145405-27157970 GCA_030068275.1 Clarias platycephalus | reverse complement strand
ATTATTATTATTATTATTATTATTATTAACACCGTTATTGCCACGTCAATTAAAGGAGTTCCGGATCTGAAGCAGGCATCTCAAGGCTCTGGAATACTGAGAAAACTTTCTCCCTTGATGGTATCCAAGCACTAGTGAAACACTGGAATGAGTGGATTAGAGTGGCAGAGGATTATATATAGAAATAAAGGGACTCTCGTTTATTCTTATAACTTGTCACGGCGTGCACCTGTGATGGGCGTGCGCCCAAATCAATATCGCTCCTCGCTCACTGGCTAGACGACCTCACTTTCTGTGGGTGTGCGAAGAAGCGAGACCGCGGAATTAGGCACGGCTGGTGAGCCATTGCCGCTAATGATCCGGGCTTCTCTCCACGCTATAAAACACAGGAAAAGGCCGCAAGGAGGATCAGGTCACGGCCCTTGTTCCCAGCCGGGGAAAGCCGCCCAGCCGCCGGACGTCAGAGAGGACTCCAGTCTGAGGCCGTGCCCACAGAGAGAGCTGGGAGGGGCCGGTCCGGCCATCACAGAGAGAAGAGTCAGCGAGAGCGGATTAAGGCAGGAGCTGCTGTCCACGCAAGCCCACACCCTCACCAGCCCGGGCCCGCATGCCAGCGGGGCACTTCCCACCAGACCTGCACGTGCACATTTATTACTTCCCCTTTCTTTCCGTCCTCCCCCCTTTAATCCTTTCCTTCCCTATTTATCCTAAATAACTTTTACTTTTTCCCATAAGACCTCGCCTTGTGTCTGTGCTTTATTGTGCCGCCCGTGCAAAAAGGGTCGAACCCGTTACATAACTATACCATGTTATTCTGGGCAATCAAAAGTCCAGCTTTGACTTGAACACCCCTTGTTTAAACACGAAACAGAAAAATCCCTGACTGAATTTCTTCTGAACAGACGATACAGGCAATGAAGAAGGAAACATATCTATGATCAATCTGTCAGTCTGAGGCCATTGGAATGCGACTCATGTCGGTGTGTGAAAAGACGAATGGGGACATGTAGGGGATGAACCTTTCTTGGTGCCCTTTAAATCCTTTCTTGCTCTTGTCTCAGTGTTAAAAAGGTGCACGGTTTGACACAAGCTACACCTGACCTTCTCGATCTCATCTCCCTCTGTCTCCCTCCTACTGCCTGCTCGTTTTTTCGCAGGGAGGGAATTAGAGCAAAAATTAAAAAGCTTTGTTAAAACCTGGACCATAATGACTAATCAGGCTAATTAAGATGCATAGCCAAGCTCCACCTCCACTTGAACCGACTGACCTTTGACACGCTATTTCCGAGGCCTAGAACTGCATGTGCGATATTGAAGTGTTCAGCAAAGTAATTTTGACAGCATAATGGCAAAAGGAATACTAATGAAGGTGTTAGAGCTTCAGTCAGAACTCAAGGAGCAGCAAGACAGAAACACTTTTGGGTCGAAAGACTTGTTTCAGGTCTGGTTAATTCCCTCGTCCTGTTTACGTTTGGTCATTTTGGTGCGTTTCCACTTTAATGAGTTTGATCCTGAACCGATACAATCGATCAAGATCGTACAAAATCAAAGAGCTTATGTCAAGAAGTTTGTCACAATTTGACAATTTGCTCTGGGAACTTATTTATAGCTGGAATGTAGCGATTTCGAATGTGGTTTGTGGATTGTGATTTGTGTTCATACAGTATGTGGTTAAATGTGATTGATGAGTCTAACCTCCTTGTTTAGCGGTAACGTCGAAAGCTTTGAGCTCTATCTAACCATATACACTAAACTACAAAAGTAGCACTCTCTAATGGATACTACACAGCCTAAGGTGGTGTTTAGTACGGAAGTGCATGGGTTCATAGCTTCTGTAGTGACAAGCATCCAAAACTCAGGACGTACTGTATCCAGGTCGCTGGTAACAGGTGAGAAATCCTAGCAGTTCTTGACAAAATCATGAAATTTAGGAGGTACTTTGTAACAGTTGGTAGGTAAATCTTGACAGTTCTTGACAGTTCAGTGTGAGTTTGGCGAGTCAAAGAGTCAATTCTACAAAGGTGTAGATACTTCATGATTCAAGGCAAGTGATGCCACAGAGTCGAGCAACCAAGACCTCGAAAGGACTCTAGCATAACCTTTAGGAATATGGCTGTCTTCTACCCAGATTGTGGCCTCGTGGCCCTTGTCTCTGGGGAATCTCGGACTCCTTGAAGCATGACACCACAAGACCTCTGGGGCTGTTCTCTGTTGCCTGGAGAATTTGGTTCTTTGTCTGGAGAATACCATGGGTGCTTGATCGGATTGGGATCTGGGGAGTTTGGAGACTACTGTATGTTGGTCGCCTTGGGCTCGTTGCCTGCTGGGTGTGCCAGTGGGTGGGTGCTCTGATGCCTTTCTGTTGTGGCCAGAATTGACGCCTTTG
This sequence comes from Clarias platycephalus, assembly GCA_030068275.1. Classification (NCBI taxonomy): domain Eukaryota; kingdom Metazoa; phylum Chordata; class Actinopteri; order Siluriformes; family Clariidae; genus Clarias; species Clarias platycephalus. The sequence continues at coordinate 27,155,584 of JAQQZT010000002.1, read as the reverse complement.
GGTAATTTGTGCCGCTTTGGCTTTTCTATTGGATTCTTTGGTCTGTGTAGGAATGGGTGGGGCTTGAATGCCCATAATTCTGTCATCAGTTTACCTGTACGTAATTGGTGATCAATGTCAATGTGTTAATGTTATGGCTGATCAGTGTACACTATATATTACTGTATATACAAGGGCTGTACTGAAAGTAATGCAAAAATGGGCATAATCTTTTTATTGACTGACATAGTTTGTTCAAATTGCAAATGTTGTGTTGTTTAAGTAACTCTTGTCTAGATACAGTACAAAGATAAGGGAAGGAGGGAGTCCAAGTGGAAATCAATTTAAGTTGCTGTCATGTGCAGCAGATCCCTGAATCCAGGTTTTCATCAATATAAATTCAGCATTAATGGCCTAATATGCTGGCAAAAATATACTTTTTTTGGGCTGTGAAACCCAAACAGTTGTTAGAAAAAGCAAAACGGTAATGGTAAACAAGCATAATTCCTGTTGCCACGCCATCTAATTTTTGTACATTTTATACATTAAGAACTTTGAGGCCAGAATGAAATAATGCCCTTTTCAATTTATGTGCATTAGTCATGCAGTGAGCTAACACCTACAGTGCAAGGCAGATGCAACATAGAAATGAAATGCTTTGTGTTGGTGCACTTTGAAATTGAAATGATTTGATGATTCCAAGAAAGAGCAAACTATTATCTATACAAACAAGGTTTTACTTACCATATCACAACTTCAAATACGCCCCTAATGGGATGCCATTATTCTCGCAGGTTGACATTTTTAATGAAATATTTGCACGACTTTACCACGACTTACCACTTCTTCCACGCTGCAGGAAGAGTTTCCAGGAGGTGTAATTGTGTCACACAGGGGGGTATAAAAACACATTCTGGATTATATATTTATTTATAAAATATGAAATAATTGAGATGTCTGTCCGGGTAAACAGATCATACTTAAGTGACTGGGGGGAAAAAAAAAAAACAGTCCAAGGCGAAGAGTGAAACACTGGCGTAATCAATCTGGTTGGAAATAACACTTTTGTCTAGCACTTGAAACACACAGAATTGCTGTAGTGTCCACGGTCAAAACCTTTTGAAGGGTTATGGCATAATACTCCAACCAAGCAAGTGTCAGTTGTTGGCACCATGCTTTTTTGCTAACCCTTTCTTTTTTTCGGTCTTACTCTCTGCAGGTGTTTTGAAATCTCTTATATTAAGTGTCACTGGCAAAAAGCCCTGCCTTCTTAACGTAATCTCAAACACTTAAGCCTGGACTTGCAGGGAGTCCTCGCTTTCTGGCATGATAAATGAAGCATGCTTTGCCCTCAGTAATATAAAACATAAATTTATCACTGTAGATTCAACTTATAACTGATATACAGTACTGTGCGAAAGTCTTCAGACACCCTTTATTTCTTTATATGTAGCTGAATTAAATGACATACAATAAATTAAATGAATAGGTATTAATAGGTTTAAATATACGATTTAAAAGTGGTGTGTTTATGTAACAACCTCAGCAGCGACCTCATTTCCCCTCTCAACTGTTCCAACCACTCAGCATCCAGCGTCAGCAGTATCCTAACCACCGGCCTGATCATCTGCACCTGTTTCTCACTGCATCATGCCTTAAGTTAGATGTCTTTTTTTTATGCTTGAATGATTCATAGGTCACTGTGTGGCTTAACAAGCAATAACATTCCTCTGACGCTGCTCCGGTACAGGGACTGGACTGAAATGAGAGACAATAATTTGCCAAAACTGAGAGCCAAAAGAAAGACTGTCTCTTTGGAAGCAAATTATGAGGAAATAGGGGGGAGGGGTCATGACTTTTACACAGTACTGGATATACTTAGTAGAATATCAGCCATGTCATATATCAGCTAAAAAGGAGCATTATGAACGCTTTACAAAAAAAATTAACTGTAATTAAGTGGTTAAAAGTCGACTATCCAGAAATCCAAATCCAGCTGTAGTTTTCATTAATCTCAATAATCTCCCCCCCCCTTCTTCAACCTGAAATGGTAAAAATAGCAAATTTTTATATGTAAAGCCTAATTCATCACTACAATTACAGTGCTTCTGCTATAATGCTGTAAGCATGGTGCGCTGCCTTGCCAGTGAGACCCCAGTCATGCCTCCACGAGTCCATTAATTTTAATCTAATACCATCCATTGTACACTTATAGGGACATAATCCTTTGTGTTTGGGGGTCTCTGTCAGGGCCCTCTCCCCATGTCTCCTCCCAGCTTCAAAATGATTCGTTTCTGACAGCAATAGTAAGCAAAACAAGCACATACGGGAACAGTCTTGTGCATGAACGTGCTCATTTTCTGGTCAATGGTAAACTGAACGGATCATTTTGTAACAAAAAAATGTGAACATCAGTAACATGCAGCGAGATGATTTGTTCAGTTGATTTCTAATACCGCTAATACAGACATCATGGAGATTGCTAGCAGCTCTGCGATGCCCGCAAATCATATACAGTACAACATCCCGGAAACGTCCTTCATGGAAAGCTTTTCAACTCTGTAGTAACTAACTGTTGCATAATACTGTGTAATATAACAGTGCATGTGTTTCATGTTAAATTTTGAAATTTATTTTAAATATTTTCTAAATAAAATACATTTTATAAAATATTTTATATTTTTGGGGGGGGGGGGGCTGGGGGGCGACGACACAGAGATTACCCCTTACATAATTACAGATATTATCCATTCAGTATATTACACCCCATACAATGTGTAATATGTCCATCCATCCAACTAAAAACCTCTGTAGTCCAACAAGGGACCGTGGAGGCCAGTGGTGGAGGCCCATTTTATTTATTCCCATTTTCACAAACGTGGTAGGAACTACGGTCAACATTCACATGCTCATTCACACACTACGGGTAATTTGGCAACGCCAATTAGCCTAATCTGCATGTCATTGGACTGTGGGAGGAAACCGGAGAACCCGGAGGAAACCCACCAAGCACGGGGAGAACATGCAAACTCCATGCACACAGACCCCGAGGCGGGAATCAAACCCGGACCTTGGAGGTGCAACACGACAGTGCTAACTACTAAGCCACCAAAATATATATTTGTATACACACACACACACACACACAGGCACACACACATCTGTTTCATTCCTAAATATTCATTTCAAAGTTGGCAAAGACTTTGGAGTCTCAGCTCTGACTGTTTTTTTGTTTTTTTTATCCGCTGGTCCTATATTCTCAGTTATACAAATACGTGATCCGTTTTATAAGTACGTTCACTCGTCTGATTTGCTTTCATCGCGACATGTCTCAGTCACAATTACATTCTAGCCTACAGCAACAAAGCTTGCTCTACTATAAAGTCTGTTCTGGAGCTCAGCAATTCTTAATCACTCATTAAAATGGTGTTAAAAAAAAACTGTAGTTCTGATTACATTAAATTAGGAAAGAAATCTGTTTGGTTTTTTTTTTTTTCCTTCATTCCACCTAAATGTCACAATTTTCCTACTTATGATGTCCCAGAGTAAACGTACAATCATTCAGCTGAGGATACCACAGGCCTGTTGAACCCAGAAAAAAAAAAAAACACTAAGCATGCAATTCCATCAACTGTCCTTATGTGTGATTTATGCTTTAAATGAATAATGTGCAAAATTTTTGCATATGTTTATTTGTTTATTATGTTCAGTATAAGGGCCGTTCAAGTCAATCCAGGACTTTAGATTTTGTCTGAAACGCTGGCCTCCCAGGAACTCCCAGGAATTTCCCCAAAAACATATGGAAATGGCTTGTACCCAGCTGAGTCCCTGTAATGTGCAAGTGGTGTTGGTGAACGATTGTGCGTACAGTTCCTAAACACTGATGCATCTCATTCACAACTTGGAGACAAGTTATCCATCGATTTTCAAAAATCAGGCGCTGATGTCCACAGGAGTGACTGCAGTGATCTCAGAGCCACCTCAGCCGGGATCATCATTCACAGACCAATGGCGTTCTTTAAAATGTTTACACCATACAGATGTTTTACTGCAGATAAGAGTCTCATCACCGTACTGTGACTGAAGTCTTCTACAAATGTCAATATAGTTTACGCCTTCACTTACCAAAAATTTCATCAAGTCCCTATTTTATTTGAATGACACCTAGAGCATTTTATTTGTAGTAGTAATTACAATAATAATAAAAATAATAGTGACTATTAGTGTTGTGGTTGTTTATACTGCAAACACTGGAAAAAACTTACAAAACCCAATGCAAGACTTTCTCTGTGGCTGAAGATACAGGACCCTGGGGATATCTTGACCTATATTGACATGTTTTTCTCCTGCATCTGATGGACACTAATCTGCAAAGACGATGCCGCCGAAACTTCATGTCCTACCTTCTGACGGATCTCTTCCTCCATTTTGACAGGCGAGCCGAACTCAGCCACCTGACGCACGCCCTCGCTGGCATATCCTCCGTACTCCCACAGCATGTAATTGCTGGAGTGAGAGGCGCCGATCAGAGCTGACCAGTGATTGGCTCGCCCTGTTAGAAACAAAAGCACTCATCAGGAATGTGGCAGTCAGCTGTGATTTGATTGAGAGCTGTTAAATTAAAAGAAACTGCTTAGAAATTCCTTAGAAATCCCATAATGCCCTCAAATTCTGAATGCTAAAATATAGAATGAGAAATCATTATATACAACATAATAGTATTACAAATGAAGTGGATGATGTTGAACGGCGTCAACATTGCAGCAGTGTAGGGCATGAAAGCTTTAGTCAAGAGACCTGCTAGAACAGGTTCGACTTATTTGGAAATATTGTGCTAAGCTCAGCACGCAGTGATGTTTCACAACAATGAGAGGATCCTTATCTGATTGGGGCAGTTGACTAATTGTTTTCTTTTCATCTTTGGCATGCAGTATTTATTCTCTATATGTATATATTTGTATACTTTCAACCTCTTCCTTTTTTCTATTACTAAAATTTGTTTATATAACATTTTTCTCCACTTAATTTGCTTAAACTTGTTATCTTCAATATTAATTTTCTTTCCCTTTTTTCATGTGTGTTATGTATTGTTTTAGGTGGGGAAATGACAATTATATTGTAATAATGGAATTGTAATAATTAAAAGAGAATAAAATTGCAAATATTAAGAATTCCACTCAAAATTTTATGTTGCGCTATAAGAATTTTGGCAGCACGGTGAGCACTGTTGCCTTGCACCTCCATGGTCCGAGGTTCGATTCCCACTTAGGGGTCTGTGTGCATGGAGTTTCCATGTTCTCCCCGTGTTTGGTGGGTTCACAGACCAAAGACATGCAAATTCGGCTACTGGCGTTCCCAAATTGCCCATGGTGTGTGAACGCGTGAGTGAATGTTGACTTGAGGTCCCATCACGGTTAGAAAAATGGGAATAAGTACAATAGTAACCATCATTGGTCTCCACGGTCCCTAGTTGGACTACAGAGGTTCCTAGATGGATAGATGGATGAATGGATGGATGGATGGATGAGCACTTCAGGACAATAATCAGGTTATTCTATTCCTGTATAACAGTAATCAAATATCAAATAGATATAAACACAAGTGGAAGACTTAAAACAAAAAACAATTTGTATTTTACACCCTTCTTTTTTAATTTAATTGTTAACTGACTTATAGACTTATACATTTTCCTGAATCTGAATTGTATCCTAATTAATATTTTTACCCATATGCATTTAAAAGCTTTTTTCATTTTTCTGATTGGTAGTTAATATGCAAATACCATTACATTCAGCTGCAAATTATTTTCTTTCTAGTTTATAATTTTGTGCAAAAATACATTCGGGAGGTTTCTAATGCACTTGGGAGTTAAATGTGATGTAGAGAGACAGAATGTGTGATTTTTACTTGTATAGAAATGTACAGTACCAAAAAATCTCAGACCTCCTAAATTGGTTAACTTTTATTCATTATATCCACACTCACAGAATATTGATTTTGGCCTGTTTAAGAAACACTGATCAGCCATAACATTAACACCACTGCTTGATAAATTTAATAACACTGGTTATAAATTGTATACCAGTAAACTGGTGACAGCATCAGGAGCACCCAAGACTCACTTATACCTTTAAGGACCAAAGGCCAGCCTGATTGGCCTTAACAAATTGCTGAAAAAAAGTCAATAAAACATCAAAACACCCAGACGCATCACAGTCTGCCTCGTGTGGGGACGAGCATTTATGGAATTTATGGACCCCATACCCACAGCACCCAAAGGATCCACCGCTAATTTCCGGGTGTCACAGCACAGAGCTGCCCCGGGGGCACAAGGGCCCCTGGAACTTACACAAAATTGGGCATGATGTTCTGGATTTTAATGTTATGGCTGATTTGTGTATACTGTCTGAAATCAATAACCTCTAAAGCACTCCAATGTAGATATATGCTGACTAGCCAAAAAAGTTGCCATATGGATTTAAATAAGCAAAAATGTAAGAATTTTTTTATTTTAACCCTAACTGATGCAGAGAGTCATGGAAAAGATGTTCCTGTGTTTCAGAAAGGTCAAATAACTCGGTTTGATTAAGCAAAGAAAACACCTATGAAGATAACTGGGATTGGGTTAAGAAATGTCCAACACATTATTAAACCACAAATGACTGTGATCAGAGATGGCTTAAATATAGGGTGTTGTTGCATCCTAAAAAAACTGACAATAGAAATCCTAGCATATTTATAATAATAGTGAAAGCAAGAGCATTACCACCCAAAAAAAAAAAAAAAAACTGGGAATTCTACAGCACTATGGTATAAAGCATAATAATAATAATAATAATAATAGTAATAATAATAGTAGTAATAATAATAATAGAATAACAATTTCAGCTTTCATCTACAAAGCCAATGAAATCCAACAGAGCTGCTGTTCTCTAATTGCTACTTGCTATTAAAGAAATAGCAGGAAATCTCATGAAATACATGATTATATCAATAATTCCTTTACGGTTCTGGTCAGTGGTCTTGCTCTCTCTCTCTCTCTCTCTCTCTCTCTCTCTCTAATGTTTCACACAAGTCATACTGCTGTTTTCACTCTGACCTTATGCTTTCAAACACACACACACACACACACACACACACACACACATATCTGTAATGACTAATAGAAAGGCACAGTTCCTACTTCCTGTCGTCATAATCACCCACACGGGAGGCATAATTATGAGACGAGCTATAATTTGATTATGCATTAGCTCACTGTTTACTAATGAACACAGGAACAAGCCATTTTATGTTCTGGCTCTGTTACAATGCTCTTTTTAAGAGGACTTTAATGATAAAAATGGGAAATAAATGATATTGTAATAATGTTGCCTTGGACTTTTCACCCAAAAATAGCAGACAAAGCTGTAAAACTATAAAAAGAAGCAGTAAAATACTGTAAGTCTACTAGATCTACATGCAGCTTTCTCCTTTTCTGCTATTTAGAAACCTTGTTGTTTTTATGCTAGCAAAGTTTCAGCTAGTTAACTAGCTACAGTATCAAGTTAATAACAAAGCAACTGCTGTTGAGATTATTGCTTCTTTTTTTTTCTTTTTTTTTTTAACAGTTTAAAAACTGCAGGCAAAGTTAAACAGAAATATTAAAATCAGCAATAAAATAAACCTTAATTAATTACAAGACACAGATATAGCTTTTTTTTTTCTAGAAGCTAGTCAGAAGACTTGCTATGTTGTAATGCCTCCTATATGAGACTCTTTTTTTTTTTTTTGCATAAAAACAGCTTAAAAATAGCAGATTAAGCTATACAGACATATCAAAGTCAGCAAATAAAATTAACTTTAAACAGTTTTCCTGCAAGCTAGTCAGAAGTCTTGCTATGTTTTCATACATGCTAGCCGTCAAAGTTAGCAATCAATCAGGTTGCCAACCATCCCCAAAAAATGTTGCACGGAATCGCCCTGTATTTGGGAACCAAAAGATCTGTTCGTGGAGTTTGCATGTTCTCCCCATGATGGTGGAGTTTCCTCCGGGTCCTCCGGTTTCCTCCCACAGTCCAAAAACATACAGATTAGGCTAATTGGTACTCCCAAATTGCCCGTAGTGTGTAAATGAGCGTGTGTGTGCCCTGCGATGGATCGGCACCCTGTTCAGGGTGTACCACATCTAGTGCCATAAGTCTCCTGGGACAGGCTCCAAGCTCCTTGTGACCCTATATAACATGATAAAGAGGTATAGACATTTACATTTATGGCACTTGGCAGACATCCTTAGAGTGATTTTTATCTCATTACACATCTGAGTAGTATGGTTTAAGGGCCTTGCTCAAGGGCCCAACAATGGGAATTTGGTGGTAGTGGGGTTTGAACTTGGAACATTCCAGACCATATTTCATTTCGTCTTAATCACTGAGTTACCCTGCTAGACGATGAGTGAGAATACCTGCTCCTTACTGAATCGATATGGGACGCCATTTGTCTGTATTTTTGAGGACCAAAGTCAAATCCACAGGATAGAAATATTACAGGTTGAACTACTAAGACAGGGTGATTTGTACGATAGAAGCGAAAAGTCAGTGGATAGAAGGAAAAAACCTCCTCTCTCTCAGCCTGTCTGTCATAGTTTCTACCAAAACAGAGAACAGAGAATTCGTTTCTCACTGGTGTGGACTCACGAGCCAGAGCAGCATATTGCCGGGGGGCGGCACTGAGCGTGTGTAAATGAAATTAAAGTTTAGAATGATGATAAAATTTGCATGATCGGTTTTCAGACACTCATTTGAACGTCCATTTTTCTTCAGTGGACATCACCTCATGTCTCTCCACTAGAAGCGCGACTGCGGTGGGAGCAGAAAAAAAGGTGCACGTCTAACTTTTTACAGCAATGCAAAATGCTCCTGAATAAACCACAGTTCATTTATAATACTGTGAATATACTGTATACTGTACTGTAGAGTTTCACAGACATATTTCAGTCTTGTTTTTGTGTGAAATCGTTAAGGTTAATATATAACCAGTCAACACCCCCCCAAGGTTTCATTTCGACTCTTAATTGGGAGTACGTAATGTCCTGGTGCACGTCAAATAAAAGTAAATATATAAATAAGGAAAGGTCAAAGCCATTATGTGCCCAGTTTGGAAAAAAAAGAAGAAAAAAGGAAGGAAAGATAATAGTATGCAGCTGTTATCTCTTAATGAGTATAATATTATGCATGTAGTAAATAGGACAGTAACACATGGTTGTTAAACTGCCTTGCTGCATTGCTAGTTTAAATCATGTTGGATATATTTTCATATCCAGTGTTTCAAGTTATAATGTTGAGCAAAGTTATTATTATTTTTTTTATTTTATTTTATAACCTTTTCATCAATGTCAGCTACAGTAGCTCTTCTATTGGATTGGACACCACAGGCCAGCCTTCTTTCCCCATGTGCAGCAGTGAGCCTTGGCCACCCATGACCCTGTCTCTAGTTCCCTGGTTTTCCTTCTTTGGTAGGTCATGACCACTGCACCCTGGGAACATCCCCCAAGATTTGGAGTTGCACTGACATTCCATCACAAGAAAAAAACGGTGAATTGGTGACAGGGTTATGGGTGGCCAAGGCTCACTGATGCACATGCGGATCGAAGGCTGGTCCAATAGAAGAGCTAATGTAGCTCAAATTGACGAAAAGGTTCATGCTGGTTCGGATAGAAAGATGTCAGAACACGGTGCATCACTGTTCTGGTGGGAAAAAGATGGGACCTAGTCGATATTACAGTAGGTGTGTGGTCATAAAGTTATGGCTGATCGGTGGATATTATTCAATGTTGTGAGTGAATAAAAAAAAACTGTACATAAATCTGTGGCAGCATAAAATATTTTATGAATAGTATTTGCACAACCTCCACACAACACACGCGCACGCATTGTTGTCGTTTTTCTGAGCTTTGCACGTGCATTTTTGGAAGACGTATTCCTCATTAGTAGCGCATGCCTAAAACAAGAACCACTGAGCAATTCGGTGAACCACAATCCAAATAGTCGATTCCTTTTGCAGTAATTAAAACTTACTCAATGATTAAAACAAACATTAGTTGTACTCCCAGGAGATACACACAAGATTGGAAAGAGATTGTGGTTACCCATATGGAAATGTTTATCTAAAAACACATGTGATTCTTATATGTTCCAACAGAATATTGTAAGGGACATATAT
>JAQQZT010000002.1:27121615-27132898 GCA_030068275.1 Clarias platycephalus | reverse complement strand
TGATTGGTTGATTAGATAATTGCATTAATGAGAAATTGAACAGGTGTTCCTAATAATCCTTTAGGTGAGTGTATGAGGGGCATTCAGATTAAACCGTCTTGTGATATAAATAAAATAAATAAATAAATAAATAAATTATTATTTACAGAAGACTTCAAGCTCAGGACGGTGATGAGACTCTTAGCCGCAGTAAAACATTTAAACGGTGCAAACATTTTAAAGAAGACTGTACTTCCATGGACGGTGATCCCGGTCAAGTTTGCTCATATCAGATCATCAGAGTGGATGGTCTGATACTTGAAAATGGACAGATCACTTGTCGCCAACTTACGGAAGTAAGTAATGTCTGTCTGTGGGAACTGTACACACAAATATCCACCAACACCACTTATACATAACAGCAACTTGGCTGGGAGTTATTGCCACATCCACTGTACAGTCCTGACCTCGCTCCAAGCCATTTCCACATATATGGGCCATTAAAGGAGTTCCTGGGAGGCCATCGTTTCAAACATGTGCAATCTCCATCTTTCATCCTTTCCCCATCAGGTCACTACTACTCTAGATCTACTTCTACTTCTTTAATTGATGAGTACCGCATTTCATTTCCGTGGCTATCTTTGTGCATGAATTAACACCATCTTTTTTTTTTGGCACTCACAACGAAATACTTGCACGCAGTTTGCTCCAAACTGATGCATGAAATACAAAGGCGGCATAAAAAAATAAGACAATTTCTCAAACACATCACTAGGAACATTCTCGGCACACAACGTCAAATCTATCACTGTGTCCAAACAGCAGCGATGTAAAAAAAAATAATAAAAATAATGCATCTCTCTCTCTCCACTACTGTAAAATGCATCCGTTACTGACAGCTTGACTCTGGAGGAGTCTTGGCCGCCTCCCAAAAGTAATTGGACCTATATTTAATGGCCGCGCGGCGCTGCCAGGCACGTTTCATGGCCTTTCAACTGGCCCGACGCCCAGGACCGCGCCAAGTCGGAGTGAAGGAAGTCTTAGCGCAGCAGATGTTTCTGAGTGCCACAGCAGATGTTTCGGAGGGATCCAGAATAAAACCGTACACAGGAACAGGCTGGGAGGGAGACAGGAGAGACATATCGAGACAGGAAATATTTCCTATTCTGAATGGAAGAGAAATGTGACAGCGACCTGGCTGAGGCTGAGCAGGGATGCGGCTGCTCATTATATTCGGTACAGAGGAAGGAAAACGAAACGAGACGAGAGAGGTGTGTAGGCTGCGTTGCGTGGGGGGAAGGTGGGGGGGGGGGGGGGGTATAAGGACAAGGCAGTTATGATGTAAACCATCCATGATGGAGGATTGTTATGGTCTGGACATCAGTGTGCACTCATAACCTCCTTCTAAGTGATAAGCTGTAATCAGGATCACCAGCGGCTTCCTATTGAGATTTCAGAGAGCGAGTGAGAGTGTGTGTATGTGTGTGTGTGTGTGTGTGAGACATCTCATTATGGTCTGACTCACCTGGCGTATTTGCGAATCGGGCAAAAGTGTGAGTGTGCGAGACCCAGAAAAAAACGCAAGGGAGAAGTGTGTATTTATCCCAACACACACACACATATACATAATGTGGAAGTGCATGTCTTAGATAGGTGGGCGGTGTGAAAATGTATACACGCATACATAACAAGATTGAAATTCCTCATAATCCAGGGGAACAGAATTCTGTTGGCAGAAACGTCTTTCCTTCAGGTTTAATCTCACAGCTTGCTATGTGACAGCTATCTGAATGAATATGAGCAGAAACGATGAAGGGACTGTACTTAGAAGCTGGAAAAGCCTAAAACAGAAGGTTCTGCAAGTGCATCATTACAGATAACAGCGTATTTCTGATCTGTCGGATAGAAAAAAAACAAAAAAACAAGTGAAATATACTGCAGATATTTATATCATAACTATTATGATTGAACGGAAGGTGTTAATTGATTATTTTGTTTGTTTGTTATTATAACAGGAGCTGTGAGCTCTTCATGATGGATGCTCATGTACTACAGGAGGTCAAACACATTTTATTCCCGTGAGTAAGGAGACATTTATAACATTTGCGAAAGACGTCCTCACTGTCAGTGCTTTGAGCTGTGCAACTTGATCGATTGTGCAATTTAATGGCGCGCTTGTTGGTCAGCGATTTTTAAAATGATTAAAGGTAAAGCGTTCAAGTCAAACCGGGACTTTTAACTGTGACGATTAACAGAACACACTTATTTATTTCTCTATATAATCCACTGCTACACTAATGCACTTATCCCAGTATTTCACTAGTGCTTTGAACCATCAAGGTTTTAAAGAGCCGTCTGAAACGCTGGCCTCCCAGGAACTCCCAGGTCAGGACTGTAGGGGGGATGTGGCGATAACTCCCAGCCGAGTTCCTGTAACGTGCAAGTGGTGTTGGTGAATGATTGTGTGTACAGTTCCCACAGACAGATGCGTCTCTTCTGCAAGTTGGCGACACGTCGGTGTCCATCGGTTTTCAAGGATCAGGCGTTCCTCCGCTCGCTGTGGGCCACCTTACCTGGGATCGTCAGTTACGGACGTACAGCCTACTTTAAAACATTTCAACCGTTCAAACTGTCTCAGACTCACCTTCATGCACCAGAAAGTTCAACCCAAGTCCCGGTTTGACTCGAACGCCCCTCATATACATAAATAAATGATTTATAGATTACTGAAATATTAAAAACTGAAGAATTGTGAAACTGTTCCATTTTCCGTTTTCTGTGTCATGATTGGTTACAAGAATTCACTCTCGTCTCTTATTGCTTACGTTATTTGTGACTCCATTAAGAAGCTACAACACGTTTAAACCTGGAAGACACATTTGTCTCTTGGTGATTGTGCACATTCAAGCATCTGCATTACTAATTGCAGGAAAGGTTGTTCCCAGATTTTCTCTCATACACTCTCGACTGTGGTTGTTTTTCCCAAATGAGCACATAATTAGTTAAATCGTGCATTTACTTTAATTAGTTCTGCACATTTAGGGCACCCATTTGGGGTTTGCTTCTGTTTTATTACACATATTGACATACAATGTCCTAATCTAACACTCATGTATTTCCCTTAACCTGTAAGCATCCATCAGCCCGTACCGAGGGCTACACGTACACACGTCGATGCGAAATGCCCTCCCAGTGCACATGAAACTGGAGTTCACTTCATTAAATGCACTCTGCGTGAAGCACAAATTGCACTTTAAAAGGCGCGGTGAATGAGCAGAAATGGTCAACCACAGAGCTGTCAAACGCTCAGGACTAAAGAGGAGCCGCTTGAGAAAAGGAAGAGGAAGTCCAGCAGAAAAAATAAAGATATATAATGTGTTTATAAATGCATACAGCCGGGAGGTGGACTGACCCCGCGCATGACGGAGAACCAGAAATCCATTTACTACATGACTGGTGAGTGAGAGCAGGGACCATGTGGCTAACTCTGCCTTTGTTGAACGTGTTTATACGCAGAGCTTTGAGGTTCTCGACATGGTGGAGGTTTTTAATAAGTACTGAGTTTAACAGCTGAAGGGATTTGAGGACATGGCCCTGGTCTCCATCACCAAACAGGGCCCGAAGCTGTCTGAGGATGAGGAGGAAACGGAAAAAGATAGACGAGGACAAGGCCAAGTTTTACAGCCTCTAAGAAGATAAGAAAGTATAAAATGTACTTTTGGTCAATCCAAGTTTTCTTTTCGCGCATCATATGAGCTTAAGGAATGTCTAACTGATTTAAAAGCTTTAAAGTTCAGAAAAAAAAAAAAAAAAAAAAAATATATATATATATATATATATATATATATATATATTATATGTATTGTGCAAAAGTCTTAAGCCACTCCTCATTTCTTCACCTGAAAATAAATGAAATGATATAGATTAAATAAAAATAAAATAAAAAACAAAGGAACGACTGTTTTACTGCAACAGGCTGCAATAAAATAATTTGCAAACTGCCTAAAGATACTATTTAAAATCTGGTCATTTATGGCCAAACCTCAGCAGCAACCTCATTTCCCCTCTCATCTGTTCCAAGCATTCAGCATCACCATTAAAAATACAAGACAGTCTGTGCTCTTTGGAAGCAAAATATGAATAAAGAAATAAGGGGGTCAAAACTTTTGCACAAAACTCTACATATAAATAACCGGAAATAGAAAACTGGAAACATAGACATGCCAACTCGCATGTTTATTTATACAGCAAGTTTATGTGACTGCTGACATAAAATTAATGTTGGGATTAATGTTGTTTTTTTGTTGTTGTTGTTGTTGTTGTTGTTTCCCAAGAACGGGAGATAAAAATTACACGGGAAAAACTGTACAGTAAATTCAACATGATTGCAAGTTTGATTGAAGAACTGCACACATTTACAGGACATATCTGCAAAAACATATCTAGGCTAAAATACTGTAATATCATACAGTAAACAAAATATAGAATACTGGATTCTAATTATGTTTTTGAAAAAAAAAATTATATAAAGAAAGATACAAGAACTGAGATGTGTATCACCACACCGGCTCCGAAATCACGTTTTTGTAAATAATTTTTTCATTTATGTATTATTTGAGGTTGCAACATATTACAGTTCTTCTATAATCCTACAGGAGGTGCACTCTAAACTATTCGCACATTGGAAAGCAGCACAGCATCCTGCGTGTGGTAGGAGCAAATAATTTGCTACGTTCTTTAGAATTGTTACAAAATCTGTGAAAATATTTAATACTGAATCTGGACATTTATATAACTGAGATACTTGCATAATTGCAATACAAAATTGAATCAACACTTAAGTATTGTGATAATATCGTATCGGGTGGTCCCAGGTGATTCCCAGACCTACCGTTTAGTGATGCTTAGGATTTGAACATGCAACCTTCTGATCTGTGTCACCACAACAATTGAAACTAGCTCATATTGTTGCAAAAAATGAATGCAATGCAAGGAAGATGACTTCAGTTGAGTCACAATCTGGAGGTTGTGTGTTCAAATCCCAGCACCACCAAACTGCCATGGTCGTGTCTTTAAACAAAAACCCTTAACCATCAACACAGTTATATCATCACGTCTTATATTAGACTTTATAATACTTTATTGCAAATTCTGTTTTAGACTTGTGAGCCAGAAAAGACTCATTTACATGATAAATCCTGAGATTGATATTTTTTCCTGTTAATTAACTGAATTAAATAGAATGTAAACATTTTTTTAAAGCAATTAGGACTAAAATCTTTCTGTTTCCACAAGGTATTAGCATGGGTTTTATGTCAGATCCCCTTCATGCCGCAACCCACCCATTTCGCTAAGATTGGTGACACTGAGGATGCCCTGTATTTCCAGTAGCCGGTATATTATGTGCAGATAGAGTTAAGGGCCTTCCCCAAGGGCCCAACAGTGGGAACCTTATAGTGGCGGTGCTTAAACCAGCGCAGAGTCTAAACCACATGATCCACCGCTGGCATATGCTTAAAACATTTGCTAAAGAGGCAATATGAAAACAGTCTTGTTTAATCTGTCTTGTTCACTGTGTTTGAACCACCTAGGCTGTGAATGCTCTGGATGTGTATTCCCAGACCTGTGTAACAAAAGCCATAACCAATCTAACTGCCTGCAACAGCAGTTCAGCACACAACTTTTTTTTTTGTTGTCACATTTATAAAGATTAGTTAAAAGCAACAACATTCTGTAGGAAACGCTGTCACCTGGAAACACTGCCTACACAGCAACACACATGGTGCTAATTTACATCTTCAAAGAAAATTGCATGCCACTTACTGCTTGAAATTTAATATACATTAAGGAAGATGAAATCAACTGCACTTTGCATTTTTTCCCATTTTCTGTGACCTCCAAAATTCTGCACAGCACTTTCGTGATAAGTATGCAAACAAACCGGAGCATCAGCTCAGAGGTCTAGTCGGTTTGTAACTCACACTCTGCAGATTTGCATCTGTTGACTCGATTACAGTTAAAAGCTCCGAAACGCACAAAATCGATCACTTACTTGAGTATCACGCAGCCGCTGCCTAAAGGTGGCGCTGTCCAGAACAGCTGGATCCGTGTGCGTCTCCGGGGAACGCTCTCTGTGACGGCAGGTGGGCAGTTGGTCATGAACTGGGAGTCTTCTTTATCGATGATCTGTGTGAAAGAGATACATATTGCACCATAATGCCGTCTTAATGACAGACCGGATTATTACTAACATCAATAGTAAGACTGATCTGTTAAGCATCGGTCAGGTAATAACTACGCTTGTGAATGGATTGGCCTCCATTTAAATGCTATTATAATCCAGAAATGAAGTGTCAACCAGTAGAAATGAGGGAAAAATATATTTAGTTACATATCATGATTTTTTTTGTGTCTTTCTCCCTTAAATAATAATATGATGACATAAAGATGTCATCTCATCGTCTCATCGGCTATACCACATTAGTTTATATACAGGGTCACATGGGGGGTGGGGGGTATTAGGGGTAGGAGACTTAGGACATGAGGCGTGGTGCCAATCCATCTCAGGGCACACACATTCCCACTCATTCACATAAAATGGGAAAATTTGGGAACACCAATTAGCCAACTCTGCACGTCTTTGGGCTGTTGGAGGAAACCAGAGTACCCGGAGGAAACCCACCAAGCACGGAGAGAACACGCAAACTTCATGCACACAGACCCGAGGTAGGAATCAAACCCAGACCTTGGAGGTGCAAGGCGACAGCGCTAACCACTGAGCCTCCGAGTCAAGGACATAGGAACGTTGAGGACACAAATTTGCCAGCTGTACAGTACTGTGCAAAAGTCTTCATATTAAATTAAATGATTATTAAATGTCAAAAATGGGAACAATTGTACTATGACAAGCTGCAAAGTGCGTAAAGATCACTCACTCTCACTCACTCATCTTCTATACCGCTTTATCCTGTATTCAGGGTCACAGGGACCTGGAGCCTATTCCAGGAGGCTTAGGGCACAGGGAGAGGGTACACCCTGGACAGGGTGCCAATCCATCACAGGGCACACACTACCGTGAATTTGGGAACACCAATTAGCCTAACCTGCATATTTTGGACTGTAGGAGGAAACCCAACAAGCACGGGGAGAACATGCAAACTCCATGCACACAGAGGCGGGAATCGAGCCTGGCCAGGAATCGAACCCGGACCCTGGAGGGGCAAGGCGACAGTGCTAACCACTACACCACTGTGCCGCCGTGCGTAAAGATGCAGTTTTAAAATTGATTGTTTATGTAACAACCTCAGCAGCAGCCTCATTTCCCCTCTCGTCTGTTCCAACCACTCAGCATCCAGCATCAGCAGTATACTGATCACCGGCCTGATCATCTGTCATCATCTGCACCTGTTTCTCACTGGTTCTCACAAAAAACATTCCTCTGTATGAGAAAATGCTCAGGTACAGGGACTGGACTAGAAATTAGAGACAAAAAAGTTTTTAAGGAAGCCTGAAGAATGATTCCTCAAGACCACATTAAAAATACAAGAAAGTCTGGTTCTTTGGAAGCAAAATATGAAGAAGTGGAAGGCAATCTGGCTATGACAGTGGTGTTTGGAGCCAGGGCCTGGGTCATGTCCAGACCTAAACCCAGCAGAACCTCATAATAAATACTGATTACTGGAAGGCAAATTTGGCTGCATTAAATAACAAATTATTTTGAGAGTGCATTGAATGTCTCGCTACTTCTGGCGATCACCGTACGCTCAGCGCTTGGAATGTACATTGTAATCACAGATAAACTACAATTCCTATTCACACCCCCTCCGACTGGCATGTTTAATCATTCCCCAAAGTCAGCTAGACAATGCAGTACAAACTTAAAAAAAAAAAAAATTGGCAGTCAAGATGGACTGCTTTTTTTTGTACCAAAGCAATAATTCTGCCATTATTGTGTTCAATAAAAATAAAAAAGCATTAGCTCAGTTCAGGTCCGTACAAACAGAATCATCTTCATGTCTCCAATATCTAAAGCGGAAGTCATGAGCACGGTAATGTCATCCTCAAAACAACCCAGACGTGAAGGGCTTCATTTACACGTGGCGGCGAATTAGCTTTTTGTTTTTCGTCTACCTGCTCGTTAGATATAACAGGGTGATTTGGGTTGTGATTTGCACCACATTGAGAAACACCACAGTCATTTCTGCACATTATCACGCCGCTGTTAACACGGCCAAAAGCCCGGAATTTAATCAGGTACAGCAAACAAAAGCTAATCTGAGAATTCCGCTTTGTTGCAGTAATGCGGCTAAAGTGTGTGTAATTACTAAGTGTTAAAATGTTAATAACTTTGAAAGAGGAATGGCTTCGGAAAGTCAGTGAAACGTTTCAGTGCGACTGAATGAAAAATCACTTTCAAATTCTGCAGTTTTTCCTGCAGTGCTGGCGGTAATACAAATCATCCGTTTATATTAATGTGCTAATTTAGATACTTTATGCTATAGGAACAGTCTAAAAATGCAGATATATACTGGACTTGTATAGTGAATGAGCTACATAATACAAGTCTAATTTAAAAAATATGAAATTAATTTGCTATTCAAGAAAAGTTTGCTTTAAGAAGATGTTTATTAAAGTTTTATGGAAGGAGTCTCCAGTGTCAGCACTGTGTAGCAGACAGGAGGTTTTCCACCACTGTAGAGATCTGTTTTTTTTTTAACAACAAAGAGATCAGTTATTTTCTACGTACAGTAAGTTTTAGGCACCCAGTTACGTTTTTTTTACACACTTTCTTACAGTAGTACAAAAAAAGTTCTGATTTCCAAACATTAGTATCCCAGCAAAAAGAAAAAAGAAAACAAGAAAGCAGCATATTATGTAAAGCATGAATAAATAAAATAAAGAGAAAGCTTCTGCTGAATAAACAGCCAACTGATCCACACAACAACTTGGCACAGGTTGCACGCTGGATGCCCTTCCTTGTGCAAACTGTCTTTTTTATCCAGGTTTGGGACCGGCACTGCCTCCAGTGGCTGAGATTTGGGCGCAGGCTAGGAATCGAACCCGGGCCTTCCACATGGTGGGTGAGAAACCTACCAATGAGCCATCAATGCCCTGTGGCTTAATAAAAACTAAGCAGCTCATTTCCTTATAGGACTGCACAACTTGTACCTGAGACTATATTTTAAGTAATATACTGTATTTAAGGGTCATCACTTCATTTATTGATTTTCTTCCATTAATTATTATTTACTGCTTTTTATAGTATCTTTTTAATGTAGAAACAAAACATTTACACAGTACTGGATATAAAACTTAGGTATGACAAGATGAAGCGACCAATCTGGACTACTGGATGAACCAGTCATTTGGTGACTCAGTGTTTTCCCATTCCACTCTCGCATCTTCAGTTCCTGGTAGCTTCCCAGCAGGAATCCTGATGTTGAATGGCGGTTGTAAAACAGCTGTAACTACTCTGCGATGACGTCCACTGTTTCTGGGACAGTGTTGTTATTGAAAGTTGGAATGACTTTGATAGAATGCTATTGAGATAACGTTGAATGAACACACCATGGCAAACACAACCTCAAAACAACAATCCTTATTTGACCCTTTATTTGGAGCATTGATGATGATTAACATCCATTCGAAACATCCAACGTTCGATCAGATCCATGATTCATGTTCCCTTACGTTTCTAACAGGGTTTAGAATTCTGATTGGAGATTGGGCTTTGGAGCGTATATATCTCATGTCACGCATCACTTAGCGTTGTAATGTTACCTTTCTGTTCCCATTTTCTTTCTGACATATTACGTTGAGCTGCATCTTAGCTCCCAATTTATTATAGGTCCCATCACATTGACCTGGTTTCGAGTCGCACTCAGACCCTAAGTTTGGGTATTAATATTGTTTTGAAGTCGTTTTTTGCAACATTGTGTTATCCCATTATCATGTAGCCAGTGTTGTTCCGACATCATTTCATTAAAATAATTCTACTTTCAAAAGCAACCTTCCGTAACGTTGCCAAATTAACGTCCCCATAATGTTTTGCCACCCAAAAATTCCTACTATGGTCCTACGGGCCATAAACTGATCCTATTTTCTCTTATACAAGCTCTTATGAAACATGTTTAGAGGCATCACTTTGAAAAATAAAGCTTTAAAGATGTTACTGGAGAGTGATTGCCGTACAATTAGCTTGAGCTGATAGTATGGAATAAAAAATACGCCTTTTCCTGCTTATTTTCCTTTTACTTTAGACTAATGCCAATAGAATATTTTAAAGACAAATTGTGTGTTGTGGAGTGTGCCTGGTTCTCATCAGACGGTTCACATCGACGAGAGACAACAGTAGCGAGATGTGAACCTGTATCTTAGCGCTTGCTAGGGTGAGCGCAGGGTTACCGTTAGCTGTGACCTGCTTTACATCACATACACTAAAGAGCCTTAGACTTTCCCCTTAGCTGCACTAAGAGAGGAAGTGTAGCCATGTTTAGTTTTCCCATGAGCCTCAGTCATGGATGCTGCTTATGCACTCCAGACACAAGGAGCAAAAAGCAGCTGTTGACCTCTGTGCTCTCTGAATGCCCACCATATGTTCTGACCTCACAATAACCTCCCTGCTTCCCACAGACTGCGGAAAGAGACAAATTAAGAACTTCAGACTGCATTTGGTTGCATTTGGTTACACAACACACCTTTTAATGTGTTGAACAGCGACTTGAGTATCTGAGCTACGGAATCACTTGTGTATGAAAGCCTCCTGAATTAGTTCCTGTTTTGGCTTTGAAGAAGTCTTTATTTGTTACATGTACGTTACAGTATAGTGAAATTGTTTCTTCACATTTTCCAGGAAACCCGGGGTCAGAGCACAGGGTCAACCACAATACAACGCCCTTGGAGATGATAGGGCTAAGGGCGTTAAGGGTTAAGGACGGTGCTCAACAACTCAACAATGGCAACTTGGTGGAGCTGGGGCTTGAACCACCAACCTTCTGATCAGTAACCTGTTGCCTTAACCACTGAAGGACAAAAGCCTTAGTTTCACTGCTTGAACCTTTTGAGGAACCCCCAAGAGGACTTCATAAACAACTTTTAAGAGTAACTCAGGGACTTTTCTAGAACCCAAGAACTTACCCTAGTCCCTAGAACTTATAACAGCTTTCAAGAACTTTAGGACTTTTTTTAACTTTTCAAATCAGTGGCCATGATGAAACCGAAAGGAACTCCAGGGGTAGCTCAGTGGTTAAGGCATTGGACTACGGTTCGGAAGATCCCAGGTTCAAACCCCACAACTACCAAGTT
>JAQQZT010000002.1:27079661-27095797 GCA_030068275.1 Clarias platycephalus | reverse complement strand
ATATAATATAATATAATATAATATAATATAATATAATATAATATAATAACAGTTATATTCTGTAATGACTTGCTAGAAAATGGGATGCAATCACAGCTTTTTTCCCTCCGAATTATGTATTGATTTCTTTCTCCCACTTCAATATTCTATGATATTTTTGTATCTGTTTATTAAATTATATAATATTCTAGATATATTAACTTCAGTTCTTGGCTGTAACACTGCAAAATGTGGGAATACAAGTTCAAAAGAGGGAATACTTTATCCGCTTTGTCTTTCTTTCTTGTGGCTAAACAAGAACTAAATCTCTAAAGGCAGCCTGGAATATAATTACACCAGGAAAATGGTTCACATTTCTTTCATTATGGCCCTTTCATTCTACCCCCTTTTCTCACATTATAAGTGACCAGCACGCTGGAATTAGAGGCAAGTGAAGTCTGCCTTTTTTTTCCCCACTGAAGGCTGACTGACAGTGTCACATTTCTTCTTGCCCCCTGCCTAAGAAGATGAGCACATCTGTCTTGCTGCATGTCATGATGCGGAAAAGTGCCCATCTGTGAAGATACATTAAGGCAAGTGATAAGGCTGTGTTCAGAAACTCATTGCACCTGAACACACAGCAGGGATGAATAAAGAGAGAGAGAGAGAGAGAGAGAGAGAGATGAGATTGTAATACCACAGTACTGATTGATCTGACACTCCAGACGTTTTCTATGACAGCACCTCTGTTACATGTTCACACTAAAGACCACATATTATGCTTCCTCTGTAAACGAGTTAACATACTGTAAGTCACTTAAAATATTTGTTAATTTTCCAGCTGAAATACAGCTCAGATCCTGCACTCTGGCTCGCTACTGCCCCTGAACAGCCCCTTTGTTGAAGTGCATTTTCCTAACCAATCAGAATGCAGAAACTGGAAACAGCTGGGGAAAAATAACTCCTTTTTTTAAACCACAAAAGTTGAGGATATTATAAAACAGAAATCACTAAATGGCGGACCACGGCCAGGATCTGGACCGAGTGATGGTTCTTATCTAGACCCTGATGCTTTTCTAATAAAGGAGAATAATTATTATACCAATAATCTAGTGCTTTTCTTTCTTTCACATTCATATTTATTTACGGTCCAGCAGCGTACAAATGAAGATACACTAAAGATTGAGTAAAAATTGTCCTGTAAATTGACAATAAATAGTATTGAAATGCTATGGAAATTTTACATTGCTTATTTTTTATAGACTTACAATGACTGCATATATATATATATGGAGAGAGAGATCTGAAACCTAATACAAACATGAAATTTGGACCTCGGCTTGAAGAAAAATTTTAATTCAGGCCCCCTGTTCCAACCTGTTTTGAGACTTCTCCGTACTGCATTTCTGACAAACAAAACAAAGCAAAAAAAAAATTAAAATTCAGTAACAAACAATTGATTGTGTATGTATTTATTGTATAATGTATCTAAGAGTTTTTATTATTATGACATCTTCAGTGTTCATCAATGATTATTTTGCTATGACGCAGGAAAGTCCTACTGTACATGCAGAGTTCGGACTGAGTTAGTGCAGACTATATTTAAATATATTGAATGTATTTAACATATTTATTATACTAGGAAAGTATACTGCCATTTTGTATTCTGTTCTAGCTTAGCTTTAGCTTCGCTAAAATACTAAAGGTGGCTAATTTTAATTTATATGCACTTGATTGAACTTACTTACCCTACTCGTCGTCCTGTGTCAACTCCTGGTTAACGAAAGTGATGCATAGCAGAGAGCTAACGGGTTGACACCTGCAATGCAGCTGTCACTCAAATCAGCCACACCCATAATTATCCATAATATTTACATCTTAATATAATAGTAACTGATGATTTACATAGAAATTTGTACTGTTGTCATGAATGGAAAATGCTCGTAGTGTGTGAATCAGAGTGTGAACCTCTACTGTAAGTCTCCCGAGACCCAGGATATACAGGATAAAGTGGTATAGACGATAAGTGATGAGCGTGAGTAAGTTTGTGTATTATGTGTATTGTGTATTATGGCCCCCAGACAGTATTCTGTGTTTATTTCTGTAGTATTTACAGCTCAAAAAATACATTTCAATGTACAGTAACAAGGTCAGAATCATGCATAACTCAAACACAGCTCTGGTTTACTACAACATTGCTTATGTCTGTAGTCATGTCTGTGGTTGGAGTAATGATGTGCTCAATTTCAGTATAAAATCTTCACTATACTCACTTAACTCAGCTCTATACTGTACATAGCCCATGTGTGAGTAACCTGATGCAGTTTTTCTGATAAAGTAGTCATATAGCAGTCAAAAATGCAAAAAAAATGCAAGATCTTCTAAAGAAATATCTTCTTTCTAAGATCGTTTAATTTTAGTTTTCAGGGGCTTTCAAGGTGGATGCGGTTAGTTATAATTTCTCTAATGTTATTACCACATGTATGGAACCTCAAACAAGCCACTTAATATATAAAAAGAAAAGTGCATGCATTCTTTCCTACACTACTATTTCAGCAAAGTGCTCCATTATGGGTTGAGGAAAAACAAGACAGAAAAAAAAAAGATGCAGGAAAAAAATGCAAATGATCATATAACGATAAATGGAAATTAGTCCACATGAGGTTTCCGCATTTTAGTGCGACTGAACAATCTGGCAGACCGAACAGCAATCACTGTGCATTTTATCTTCACAACTGCTTCATTCCCTATTGTTGTGCAATCATACATATTTTTCATCCATCTCTGGTAGGAGATCATTTTCATAAAAATGGCGTTCCTTATTTTGTTATGTTTTTATCTGTTTCAATGAGTATTGTGATCTTTTTTATGAAATTGTTCCATTTTAGTTTGAATCCCAGTTGTTGGTCTTTCGGCTGTTCCCCATCGAGGGGTCACCACAGCGGACCATGCAATCCGCACAACAACTTGGCACAGGTTTTACGTTGGATGCCCTTCCTGAAGCAACTCTCCCATTTTATCTGGGCTTGGGACCAGCACTGCATCCAGTGGCTGGGGTTCGGCCATTGGCTGGGAATCGGACCTGGGCCTTCCAGATGGCAGGCGAGAAGCCAAACACTGAGCCACCAATGTCCTTTTAGTTTTGAAACACAGTATTTTCCCAATTTTTCAGGGTGTTAGCTGATCAACCCTGGACACAAATCAATAACTTGGGTGCAAAGGACAAATTTGTGGACTTAGTTTAGCAACATAGAAGAAAAAAAACATTTAAGTACAAAGTTTTATTTGGTAAGTAGCTACATTTTAACTTGGCATGCTTTATCATAATGTGCCACACCTTGGTGCTCTAACTACACCACATACCACATAGAACACCACCCGCATTGGTGGCTCAGTGGTACGTTTCTCACCAGCCATGAAGGAGGTCCGGGGTCACCCAGTGCCCAAACCCGGCCACTGGATGTAGCTCTGATCCTAAGCCCAGATAAATATGGGAGGGTTGCGCCAGGAAGGGTTCCCGGCATAAAACCTGTGGGGATCGGATGGTCTGCTGTGGCGACCACTCAATGGGAGCATCCAAAAACCCAACAAAATTTTAAGGTATGAGCAGTGCAAAGCTGTATGATGGACAAAGCAGTGCAGTATAATTGACGAGTCATTTGCGGTAGTGCAGTAGCTATTAAGCCATGATCAACAGTTTTAATATGGAAACAGCCACACATAAAAAGTGTTTTTTTTTAGTCTGTTTGTTTGGGTGCTGAGGATCCGGTAGGGCCTGCCTAAGAGGAGGAGAGGAAATAATCTATTATTAGAGTGGGAGGCATCTTGGGAATGCCCTTTGCCGGCAATATTTGATATAAATGTCCTTAAATGGTGGGCGATTTCACCTCCTGCTGAAAACACTTTGCGTTTTGTACCACAGTGAGTGAGGGTTGGTCATGATGCCCTTACTGGTAGAGTTGCAAAAGGTTCCCAGTGACCTTGGGAACAGGTCCGTTTTTGTAGTCCCTCAGAAAGTAGAGATGTTGTACCACCTTATAGGGACCAGGTGACAGATATGTGGTCTCTTCAGAGATGTTTTCTCCAAGGAAATTAAAACTGGGTGCACATTAATCTGCTTTAAATGGGAATGGGAGCACGAGCCGTGATCTCCAGCCTGTCTGAAATCCAAACTGCCAGTAGGTGCAGGATCTACTTCCTATAATCCATTCCATCATTATCTCAGATCAGGCCTTTGTTCACGTCCTTGTTGCACTCTAGAGTTGATGTAAAACTGGATGAGGTGAATCTAACAGACTGTGAGCTGATTTTTAGAAAGTCCAGACTCTTGGTCCAGAAGGACATGCTGACGCTGAGCTGTTTGAAACTTTTTTTTTTTTTTTAACTTTGAGACATTATTGAGTGATGAGCTAAACATCCTGGCATAAGTTGTGGGGTTGTCCAGGTGAATCTGAGCAGAAAGGAGCACCACTGAGGCTCTTAACCTATTGGGAAACAGGTGGCTGGAGGCAAACAGGCATTTATGTGAGATGGGATGAAAGTCATTGATTGCCATTGATTGACAGGCTTCGTCACCAGAACGATGGTAGTTGACTTAAAGCATGATGGTGGGGACAGCTGCTTGAATCAAAGACAGGTTAAAGAGATGGGTAAAGAACTCTACCAGTCGCCTAGATGCCATCAGTGCCATTGCCTTCCATGCATTCATTCTGCTCAGGACAACATCCACCTAAGAGGTGGAGAGTGAGAGTGGCTCCATAGCCGGTAGTAGCTCTGTCCTAAGAAGAGGCTCGTTGTTCCGTTTTTAAAAACGAGCACAGAAGTAATTGAGCTTGTCGAGAAGTGAGGGAGAGCTGGTTGGAGGCGCTGTCCTAAATGATTGAAAGTCTGCGATAGCCTGAATGCCTTGCCACATGCTTTGGGGATCAGATGAATCAAAGTGCTCCTCAATCCACTTTTTTGTTCGTGTTTGGCTTGCAGAGTGCCCTCCTCAGGTTGGCCCTGGCTACATGGCAAGCCTCCCGGTTTCAATACTTGAGGGCTGTTGCCTCAAGCAGAAACGGGACCTCTCGGTTCATCCAGGACCTCTGTTTGGGGAACATTTTTAGATATTTTGATTTCTGGACTACAAGACATGGGACTGTAGAGCACAATAGATGCTTTATTTATGCAGTTAATGAGCTGAAAATCTCACACCTTCTGTTGCAATGAAAGTTGGTTTAATTAATGCTGCTTTTTGTTAAATAATCTATTATTAGAGTGGGAGTCATCTTAGGAATGTCTTTTTCAATGTCTGTCATTACTGGAAAAATACATTTGTCAGAACAAGCAAGAAACACATTTTCAGGTTGTAGTAGGTGGATGAAGCTTTTGTTTAATTGCACATAAAACATGTCATTTGAAATTTCTTGCTCGAGTTAGAGATGGCACTTAATTAAAGCAACTTTGACTTTGTCTGAGAGTAATGATTCATGGTGTTATGAGAAAAGTCATTCGAAAAGGTCAGCCTCATAGGTAACACTTATGCACTTTGGCTTAGTGTCCTGAAAATAGAAACTAAGCTTGTTGCTTTTTTTTTCAGGATTTATTGAAGTAATCGGTCAATTGCAAGGTTATTGAGTTGAATAAGAGCAAGCTAGATTTTGTAAGATGGTTTATCATTGAAAAAACAGGCAAATGAAGGAAATCAATGTGTTCTTATATTATGTAATTGTTATTGATGATTCCTATTCCTGAAGCTGAAATCCACCGCACAAACTCCGAGAAGAAACTTTTAACGCAGGCACAGCAACCAATTATCGGTAGTAATTATGACAAAAAGAGAAAGCAGGAGGCTAAAAAAAATAATAATGATCCAATAAATCCAAAGGTTTGGCTGTAAAACATCTCCTGTGCAGAGTTATTTTTGTTATTCTTGATGGAGATTTTAATAGCACAAGGAGAAACAGCATATACAAGCTGTTAGTAATTTGAAAGCCTCATAAATCTGGCGTAATTGTTTTAAAATGGGCCGTATATCCTAGACTCCTTTGCTGACTGCTGACGTGTATGTGGATGTACGTTCGTGCGCGAGCAGCGCCAGAGCGAATTAAAAGTGGCACGCTGAGAACATTTTCATTCGGGCCCCTGATCGAGCAATCAGAAGCACTGAGACTTCTCTGCTTTTAATTGAAAATAGGAAGCTGATTTAGCTAGTGTTTCAGGAATAATGAGCTCAGGATGGATTTCATATACCCATTTCATTAGTTCCCCCCTCCCACCTCTCCAACACCAAGGTGAATAAAAGGATGCTGCTATTTCTGCTCTGCAAAGAAGACAGAGCCCTTCTCAATGTGCTGACATGGTCCAGTTAGAAATGCAGACCCAGGCTCCATCTTTGTGATGGCTTCATCTGCTATAAAACTTTCTCCAGCAGACATATATCACCTGTCTCTTTTCATGATATAGGTGGAAGGGGCAGATGCTTCTGTTTTACGACATCGTCTGTGTCTGAGGTCGTACTTTCAGCACAATTCAACAGAGCAGTCTGAAAAAAAAAAAAAAAAAAAACCCCCGCTAGTGCTCCACATTTAATCCCTACACTCGTCCATTGCCTTCGACCTCAGTCCAATTGGTCTTTACTCCGAGGCTGGACTTGCATAAGGTAATTACTTTGCTTATCTGAAACAGGTTTTTGGCCATTTTTCATTATTAGAACTATTTGTCAGCCATGTTTAAAAGACAAATAATGGGTCCTAAATAGCTTTTCAGCCAATGTTATTTTGTGAACAAAAAAAAACAGAAAATACTGCCTTGGTTTGTATAAGACCATTATGAATGAAAAGGCACACATGTTTCCATGCTTAATTAAAATGGTCTCTGCAAAGTACAAACTAAGCAAATTAAATTAGATTGATCAGCCCATGCTGTGCCCTTAAATAATCTGCATGGTAGGAACACAACATGGCCGATGGCCGGGCGTGCTGTACAAACAAGACATGCTATTAGAATTTATTAATGAAATGAACAACGCTTGTACTTTGTATCCATTTCTATCCAAATCAGCCTCTTGAAGTCTTGAAGGAAATAATAATAACCCTGCTAGATTAACTAAGAAACTGGTAAGTGCAAAGTCGCAAAACTCTTTATGCGTCCTGAATGCTTTGATGTGGTAAAAAAGCAGGGACACCAAAAACTTCTTCCATAAATTATAACTAAATATGAATTTATAGAAAGCTTCACTCTATAAAAGGAGTATATCAACAGTTTCACAGCAAATTGAGATAACTCCATTTTTGCAGTTTTGCGAAAAACTGAATTATTTAAATGAAGCCAGATATATTGCAAACTGATAAGAAGATTTGGTGCATGTTTTCTTTGATTTACAAGGGTCCCAAATTTATTTGGTCAAAATCGTTGGTAATATAAGTATAAATTTTGCGTGATTATATTTTAGCTGTAACTCCGCCTCTCACAGTTTTGTCCCATTGATAAAATCAGGCAGTAGTTGTTTTTGTGGTTATTTATTTTGTAATCCAGTATCAATAATATGTTAATGAAGTTTAAATAATATAGCAATATAGCAAACCAATGCTTTGATTGTGATTCTGTAGTGATTCAAACAGAAAGTAAAGGCAGCAAATTAGATTAAGGAAAAAAAGTGTTAATTTTGTGTGTTATTTTGTCTTGTTTATAATGAATCTGTATAATTTAAATAAACAAAACTTGAATTTACAGCATTGCCTGCCTCCTCTTTTATCAGTTTTATTTAAATTTTATTTTATATAGACAGCCCGCAATCATAGTAAGGTATGCATTGTTTAACCAACAGCTTCCCACACACAGCGTGTGCATCTCATGTCTCTTGGATGCAAATCGCTTGCGCATATTAACATTTTGTAACATTATTTCTCTGCTTCGTCACTGTGTACAGCACTACAGTATCCCGCACAGCTTTGTTAAGTATATAACATGGTGTTTGAACAACATCCAACTCACACAATGTCCTATTTTAAAGAATGTATTGCAGATGTTAAACGATGCACACCTGTAATTTATTACTGCGGGAGTAACAGCAACAGCAGTAACAATTTTTTTGGCTCTGATATTTTACGAAAACCTTTTGAACACTTTTAAACCACTTCATGGCAGCCACTGTGTTGTACAGGAAGTATCTTCACTTAAGTGACCACATGACAGAAAGAGGTGACGCGATTGGCTTGTCAGGATTTGCTTGAAAATCTGCCAGGTACAGTACATCTTGTGCTTTGCTCAAATTATGGAAGTTTAAAGTTTCTAAAATAAGGCTTTTAAAGCAGTTTTAAAATTACACATTTCATTATAGTCAACCTTGTGTGTCAGAGAGTGAGTAAAAGTCTGTTTGTTGTTAAGATTATTAGATTATCGTGATGAGCCTACCATAAATACTGTAAGTCTGTGTGAATTAGGTTTTACTGTAGAAATGCTAACATACCGAATTATGATATTAATATAAACCCATGATTTGAATTAAAGAGCTGTCATTCCTTCAGATTCAAGAATTCACCAACAGAAAACTAGTATAAGTTATAAGAACACCATCAAGTGTTCCACAGAGCGCCACAGGAGATCCTTTCTCCCAACGGCCATAAGTTTACAACTCTTCTCTGTAACTCATAAACACATGTATGACTGACTGTAACACAACAGGACATTAATACTTACCCATATTAATAATATGACAACTGCAATACTACTTCCCTATAAAATATGTAATACAAGATTACATATAATAATACAATATTACATACATATATTAGATTACTGTGCAATATTTACAAATGCTCTTGGGTCATATTTTTGGTAATTACTGTTTTAGGACTATTTATATACTTCTTTTTTTTTTTTTTTTTAGATATTTATTACTTTTCCTTTAGATAACAACTGTGAGCAATTGTAACCAAAAAAAAAGCAATTTCCCTCTGGGATTAATAAAGTTCTGAAGCTTGAATCTTGAATCAACAGCCACTCATTCATCATTCATCTTTTATAACACTTATCCCTGGTTGCATGAGCTAGCCTATTCCAGGAGACTTAGAGCATGTACTGAACTGGGTGCCAATACACTGTAGAGGACAATTTGGACACACTACGGACAATTTGGGAACGGCAATTAACCTAATCTGCATGTATCTGGACTATGGGAGGAAACCAGAGTACCCTGAGGAAACCCACCAAACGTTATGTATATCTGTATACGCTAACCACTATGCCATCGTGCCACCACAGCCAATCATCTGCCTGAGCATACTCTGAATAAGTTGTATAGAAATTGAATGAATGAATGAATGAATCTTACAAAGCTAAACTGTTTTATAAAGATAATCTGCATTTACATTTGAGCAGACATTCTCATCCAGAGCGATTTATACTGTATAAGCGCTTTGAAGTTTCCGTCTTTAGATATATCTTTACCATGGCTCACCAGGTTACTATCAAGATGTACCATCAGTCACATACTGTTGGGAATGTTTTTTTTTCTTTTGGGTGTGAGTGTATAAGTTAACCCAAAGTTAACCTATATAACCTTTACTTTTAGTTTGATCCTGGATTTTACTGACTGAATGTGGAATAGTTTGAACACACTGTACAAACTTGCATAATTCTGTTAAAACCTCAGCAGTTGTCTAATTAAGTGTTATTACAGATCCACAATTTATTTTTTTACGTAGTTTTTAATACGTGTATATTTTCACAGAGGATAGATTTTAAACAGTTTTTTTTCATACTCTGTGCGATATGACTTTTTTAATTCCAGAGTGTGCGTAGATATTAAACATACTCACACGCTTTAATATGAAGCTTTTATTTTGAATTGTATGACACCGGAAGTAGTCACTTGTGGACTACACTCGCGTTCACACTAGAGCGCTAATACAGTTTGCCTTTATGATATTGAGTTGGAGATGGATTGAATGTTAATCGTTTAAAACGTTTGTGTGTGTGTGGACATGGCTACTAAGCGTAAGTCAGACGTGGCCGTGCCGGCTGAGGAAAGTGACCAGCTTCTCATTAGACCTCTGTGAGTTTGATTCAAACTACTGTCTGCAGGAGAGTGAGTTAGCTTGTTAGCAGATTAGCTCAGTGTCTGTTAGCGTGATGCTAATGTGTAAAGATAGAATATAATTAAAGTTTTTTTTTTCTTTTTTCTAGACATTTCTAGAAACAGGTAACTATAGCAGTAAACATATTAATAATTAACAATAAGAATTATACAATATTGTAAGTAAAATTTGTTACTTATAAAGTGTTGATAGATCTAACCATTTAAAATTTTTGCATGTAAATGAAATATTGTAACATAAAATATGTGTTGAGCCTTGTAACACATACCCCCCCCCCCCCCAATATATATTTGTCACACTTAAATGATTCACATCATCAAACAAATTTATTAAATTATTACACAAAGAAGCCCTTGTAAATACGAAATGCAGTTTTGTGTCTGGTTGTGTCACCCCTGGCAGCAACAACTGCAATCAGCCGTTTGTGATAACTGGCTATGAGTCTTTTACATCACTGTGGTGGGAATTTTGGCTCGCTCTTCTTTGTAGAATTGTTTTAAAACAGCCACAACAAAGGTTTGTCAAGCACGATCAGCCTGTTTAAGGTAATCTCAATCAGATTCAAGTCTAAAACCTTAATTTTGTATTTATTGAGCTATTCAGAGGTGGACTTGCTGGAGTGTTTCACATCATTGTACTGCTGCATAACCCAAATGTACTTGAGCTACAGGCCAAAAACTGATGGCCGGACATTCAGTATTTTCTGGTAGAGCGAATTTAAAAACAGCATTTTGTATTTACTCAGGTTATCTTTGTGTAATATAAAAATTTGTTTGATGATCTCAGACATTTAAGTGTGACAAATATGCCAAAAAAAAAAACCAGGGCAAATACTTTTTTTACTAGACAGTATCTTTTTTCATAATATTACTATTTCCTGGTATCTCTTTTTATGTTTTTCTTTAGTCCTCACATGTTATAATGAGTCACATTACTTGTGACACCTTTCAGAGACACTGAAAAATTTATCATATTTTCACATCCAGTTTTTAAATGATTATTATTAACGCATTTATTTTTAAGGAGAATTTGTCATGTTATAATTTTTTTTAATCCAAATTAAACATTCAGCACTTACAATTATTATAAATGTATAATGTATTGTGATTATTTTAAGTACATTATGTGACATGCATATTTAAGAGGAGAAAAAAGTTTGTTGGAAAATCATTGTTTATTCATACCTTTAAACTGATTTATTTTTTTATTGTACTGAATGTAACATAAATCCATCAGTTTTACTTGTCAGAAAGTCCCTCAGTAATGATATTTTATTTATGATATGAATAGTGTAATGTGAAATGTAATAAATGCAGGCCATTAAGAAACATAGATTTGTAATGTATAATTTTATGTGTATGTTTTTATTATAATATTTTGTGTGTTATTTTAACATTTTAAAAATGCCTCATTTAAAAAATAAGGGCTGAATTAACGTTACTTCTTGCCTTACTAACTTGACAGTCTAGGGTGTGAAGTGTATTTTCCAGACCGATTCTCTCTACACTGCTTGAAGTTCCACAAATTAATTTAGTAATTTCTTGTTTTCTATCTGTTCCTTACCAATGATAGGGGCGCTGGTCAAGAAGTGGGCAGATCATGCATCATTTTGGAATTCAAGGGACGTAAAATTATGGTAGGTTGGTTAAGACGTGTCCGTTTTTCTTTAGTAATAATATCTAATATAATAATATAATATAATTTAGTCTTTGACTCATCACTGATGTATTCCTCAGCTGGACTGTGGTATCCACCCTGGTTTAGAGGGAATGGATGCACTGCCTTACATTGATTTGATTGATCCTGCTGAAATCGATCTCCTCCTCATCAGCCAGTGAGCGTTTTTTTTTTTCTTCTTGTTTAGAGGTATATTTACACCATACTTGTATTAACTACCATTTCCTTTCTCACTCAGCTTTCATCTCGATCACTGTGGAGCACTGCCCTGGTTTTTACAGAAAACTAGTTATAAAGGAAGGACTTTCATGACCCATGCAACCAAAGCCATTTACCGCTGGCTTCTTTCAGACTACGTCAAAGTCAGGTAGACGCTCGCATCATCCCTTTTGTGTTGAAAAGTAAATAAATAGTTTAAAATGCCTGAGTGTTCAGTAATTTTATACATAATCTGCTTCTCTCTCTCTCTCTGCAGTAATATTTCAGCAGATGACATGTTGTACACAGAGACAGACTTGGAAGAAAGCATGGACAAGATTGAGACGATCAACTTCCATGAGGTGAAAGAGGTGGCTGGCATTAAGTTCTGGTGCTACCATGCCGGCCATGTCTTGGGTGCAGCCATGTTTATGATTGAGATTGCTGGTGTGAAGGTGAGTTGAGGTGATTGGTTAATTTATGACAAGATCACAAACAGATCAGAGCTCATGTCCTTGCATCTTTTTTTTTTTTTTAAAGATTCTTTATACAGGAGATTTCTCGCGTCAGGAAGACAGACATTTAATGGCAGCAGAGATTCCCAGTGTTAAGCCAGACATCCTAATCACAGTGAGTAACTCCTCACTGCAGCTGTATTGTCTGTCACAGGGAGTGTTTTGTTCACCCAGTAACTTGCACCCTTTCTGTTCCTGTTTACAGGAATCCACCTATGGAACCCACATCCACGAGAAGAGAGAGGAAAGAGAAGCTCGTTTTTGTAACACGGTCCACGATATTGTGAACAGGGAAGGCCGCTGTCTCATCCCCGTCTTCGCTCTGGGTCGAGCACAGGAGCTCTTGCTCATCCTTGGTGAGACCTCAGTAAATCTTTAAGATGTTACCTAACCTAATGTAACATGATCACATTTTTCAACTATTTTGTTGTAGAAATGTCTTTTACTGCATGATTTCGTTCCTTTTTCGCATGATAGGTTTTCATAATAAAGTGCACAGTGAATGTAGCATTTCTGTGATTTTCTGACTTTCGCTCTTTCAGATGAATATTGGCAAAATCATCCTGAACTTCATGACATTCCTATTTACTATGCCTCATCCCTGGCCAAAAAGTGTATGGCCGTGTACCAGACTTATGTCAACGCCATGAACGACAAAATCCGCAAAGCCATCAACATCAACAACCCCTTCGTCTTCAAGCACATCAGCAACCTCAAGGTGCAATTCTTAATGGTTTCTTTGGGATAAAACAAAACATCAGTGGTGCTTCTTTGGCTTCAACTGCATTTTTAACTTTAGTATTTATTCAAGCTGCATTAAAAAACAAATTAAGATATTTATAGAAGTAATATCACTGTTGATTAAGAAGACTTCACACAAGTCTGGCGACAAACAGTAAAAACAAAACCAGGTGGTTCCTTTATTTTGCAGCTTTTTTTTTTTTTACCCGCGTTCCTCTCACAACTCATTCACTGCAGCATGCAGCTACATTTTTGTGCTTTCTCACTATTAATAATAGACGTGTTAGCACGGTATGCGATCAAAAGAAGTTCCATAATGAAATATACAAAAGCGCTCTCCTTTTTGTCATAGCAGTGCATTTTTCAGAAGACCAATTACTCCTGTGCTGAGTGGGCCTGCAGGATTTGATTTTGACACATAATGCAATTTCATCTATGCTATCTAACTATTAAATGAACTGATCTCATTTCTGAATCACGACGATTCACCCTCATGTATTTACCTGCATTTGGTTCAGGCTGCGTTCACATTTTTGCTTATTAACGTGACAACAATTCTAAATCAGTCACACTCATTGGTCACTTTCATACTGTGTAAAGCAAACACTAATAAGTCACCAATCAGGCCAGAGATTAGCGAATGATTCAGTCACAGCTCAATTTATAGAGAATTATACTAGTATAATTAACTAAGTACTTTAAGGTTGTGAGCAATAAAATCTTTGACAACAAATAGATTCTATGTTGTACATTTTAAACTATTTAACAAACTGACATTTACCTTATACTGATAAAAATAATAATGATAAACTAATACATGCGAAGAAGTACTGTAGTTGGCTGAGTGTCCAAAAAGCACAGGTGCTATTTATAAGTTAGTAGACGTGCCTGCGACTTAGTTCAGGTGAAATTTAATTGTGCGCTCATAAGTGCATTTAAAAAAAAAAAAAAAAAAAAAAAAATACAATTGTACAACGCAATCTGTTGAAATTTGTAACAAACTATAATTTTTACATGTTACCATGAATTGCGCGGAATGACTGTGTGAGATTGCGTTTATTAAGCAGATTTCGATTGCACACTCATAAGCATGTATTAAAACATTTACAGCGTCATCTGTTGAATATTGAGAAGAACTACGTTTTTTTTTTTTTTTTTTTTTTCAAGGTTGATTTTTTTTTTACCACTTTTTTTTAATGATATACTGGTGCTTTCTGTTTAAATTTAAAATTAGTATGTCTTCTCTTCCTGTGGGCCGCCTGTGATGAAAAAAAACCTACATGTTGCCTCAAGCTCAGCCAAATACCAGACCGATTCTCTCTACACTGCTTGAAGTTCCACAAATTAATGGAACTCCGTTCTAATTCTAACTCAGTTTTAATTAAAACTCATTCTGTAGTTTTTATGTAATGTGTGCACAAAAAAAAACTCATATGTTCTATTAATCATCTTGCACCAATTATTTTCTGAAAATCTCTTCAATGTGCAGACATGCCAACTTTACAGTTTTATTATATGTATAGATTTTAATTCATTATTATTAACATTCTGTTTATGTCCAACAGCTTGTATTCAATTTATGGGTTCAAACATAAAGTGATTTTCCCCCCCCCATACAATTGTGGTAAAAGACATGTGATTTCACATTTTATCAAGAATCATGCAGCCCTTTAAGAGGATGTTTGGCAATTTATATTCATTATATTTATATATTTTTGTTCCTTAATTGAATTTAAAATTATGGAAAAACTTCTCCAATTCCAAAATATGCTTATATTACCCACAGCCTTTTGATAATTCCACAGGTCCATATTGCGATTTGGAATTTTCCGCGATTAAATGTGCAGCACTCTAGTACCAGCTCTCTTCTTTTTCTACAGAGCATGGATCATTTCGATGACATCGGCCCCAGTGTGGTGATGGCGTCTCCTGGAATGATGCAGAGTGGCCTCTCCAGAGAGCTGTTTGAGAGTTGGTGTACTGACAAGAGGAACGGTGTGATCATCGCCGGCTACTGCGTGGAGGGAACACTTGCCAAGGTAGAGGAGCTCATGTAATTACATTCCAATAATGCCACCAATCCCAAACATGTGGGATCCATGAAATCCCCAGCCCATAACCCACAGCGTTCAGAGGATCCGCTGCACACCCCAGGAGTCTTGAGAAGTCATGCCCCTTGTAATATGATTGCGGATGTAGGTTACTTTAAGTGAAGAACAATTTATCTCTTAAGATCAGAATAGCACATTTGAGCAAAATGATTTTGAAGTAGTATAATGGTTGTATTTGATGAGTCTTTTGCTTGTTAAATAAAAGAGGCTAACAGACCGTTTCCTTGTTTAGCACATCATGTCCGAGCCCGAGGAGATCACAACTATGTCAGGTCAGAAGCTGCAGCTGAAGATGTCTGTGGACTACATTTCCTTCTCAGCTCACACTGACTACCAGCAGACCAGCGAGTTCATCCGAGCGCTCAAACCGCCCCATGTGGTGAGCTTGGCCCACTGTGAACTGTTCTCCTTCTTTACATTTCGGATTATTGTGCATTGTGAGATGTTACTGATTTGTCCTTTGTTCAGATCCTGGTGCATGGAGAGCAGAATGAGATGGCCCGACTGAAGGCGGCTCTCATTTTAGAATATGAGGAAAATGATGAAGAGCGTATCGAGGTCCATAATCCCCGCAACACCGAGGCAGTCACACTCAACTTTAGAGGAGAGAAACTGGCCAAAGTGAGAACTCTGCTCTCTTCTGTCTAGTGTTTTCCTTTAATTAGTATATTACTGTATCTAACTACAGTGAAACCTCAGATTGCGAGTAACGCTGTTTGCTAGTGTTCCGCAAGACGAGCAAAGATTTTTTTTTTGGTCAAATATCTTTATTGAACATTTTCCAACTTTAACAAAACATAAAACAAAAATACATCTAACAGGCCACAAAAAAA
>JAQQZT010000002.1:27018148-27043148 GCA_030068275.1 Clarias platycephalus | reverse complement strand
GACTTTAATTCATCTGCAAATCAAATTAGGCGTTTATGTAACTATGTTCGTTCCAATGCATTAGCATGTCTATTTCAACAGCTAATTTCTAAGGACTTGAGGGATGGAGGATGATTCACATAAAATGATGTTTATAAAGTATGTCATTTTTCCATATAGTAATGTTCTTTTCTTATTTGCCATTTTTGGACGTTGTCACTGTTTTGTAAAAGTAAAGTTTCTTTAAGTTTTCCAACCTACAAAAGTCATCATGATAAGCTGAATTCTTTATAATTCCTTGGTTGTTAATGTAAATAGAGAGCGTACTAAACAGAGAAATTAAGAGTTTATAGGAATGAACATGTACCACGGACATTCCACGACATTAAATGTAACTACAAATGACAAAAAGTGTGACATGTTATTCTTTATTAATTAAATAAAAATGTATTTATTGGAAAATTACTGTATTATATGTTGTTTCAGCTGCTTCCATCACGGTGTGTTCACCACAGCAGACCATCCAATCTGCAGATTCACTGGCACAGGTTTTATGCCCGATGCCCTTCCTGAAGCAACCATCCTATTTTGTGACTGGCACTGCATCCAGTGGTTGGGAATTGAATCTGGGTCTTCTACATTGCCAGTTAGACATATCTACCACTGAGCCACCAATGCCCAATATTGTTGCAGTATATAAGAGGAATAAAAGACTTGTGGATATGCTGTTAAAATCTGCTCTCTATGGATAAGCCTTATATAAGCAATAATATAGTATCATGTTCCACCACCAGTCAAACATTTGGACACACCTTCTAATTCCGTGGTATTTCCTGATCTTTATTTCTTTCCACATTCTAAAGCGATGTTAAAGGCTTCCAAAATATACAATAATCTCTTTTGAACAGTTGATATTGAGATGTGTCTGTTACTTATGTTCTGTAAATCTTCATAACGGCTCTAATCTGATGTGCTGTTTGTTAATTGGTGATTTCTGAATAACTCTAAATGAACGTCTCCTCTGCAGCAGAGGTAAGTTTTGGTCTTGCTTTCTTGGGATGGTCTTCATGAGAGACAGTTTCATCAGGAGCTTAGGTTTTCTAAATGCACTTGACACAATACTGTTCTTGCAAGAACTGTTCCAGAAATGCTGACCTATATGTCTTAAAATAACAACTAACTGTTGCTGTTGTAACTTAATTATCTAATTCCATATTTGTTATTTCCTATTAAAAAAATTTATTGTTGTAAAAAAAATAAAAAAATAAAAAGTATATATAAAAATCCAGTATTGTTTTAGAATGTAAAAAATTAATATTTTATAAAGATTCTAAACCTTTGTCCAAATTTTTGACTGGTATTGTACAGTATATTTATTTTGAAAAACTACAACAATTTATAAAGCATCACACAGTTCGGACTTTATGGAATTGAACATGTAGAGAATTATTTCAGCACAGGTGTCTACTGGAACAACAGGACAACCTCGGCTGCAGACAAAATGGAAAACAAAATGAAAGTTTATTGAACTGCACCTGTGAATCGCTCAATGCAGTGTAACTCTGGCTTCTGAAGTGTTCCATGTTACTGAGAATTATGGGGAAAAAACAACAAGCATTTTACGATCTCTGTGCAGCACTCTGATCCTGATTCCCTGCAGAATCCAATTTAAAATAAGATTAAACCTCTTGTTAGATGGGAACTTTTATCTCCTCACATGACCTACCATTACACTGAAATGGAATGGTCAAGCTTTATCGTTTTTTTCAGTGTTTTCCCATAATCACCATTTTTTTTCTAAGATGACAGTTACTGCTACTACGACCTACACAGTTATACATCAAGCATTATTCAAGGCAAGAACAGACATTCTACACTGCTACTACACTACAATCTAACAGATGGACATCAATCGAAACATCTGGATCCGGTTTGATTTAAAGTGCGTATGTCATGGATCAGAAAAGTGTCCACCAGTGGAGTAATTTTAAATAAATAAATAAAAATTGAAAGCTAATAGTAAAAAAAAAAAAAACATCTAAATGTGACCAAAATGGTTAATTCAGGGAGGCCAAGTAGGCAATATTCTAACCAAAGGGATAATAAAGTCATTTAAACTTTCTAAAGCAATATACCTGAACTTTTAAGGAATCACTCTATACAGTGAAAATGTTCTCTAAAATACAATTCCATAGCATATACTGTATCTATTTGAGCATCTTAATTGAGCACCTATATTTTCAGAATGTAATATAGGTCTCAGAAAGTATGACTGCTAATGCTTCAGGAGAAATACTCCTTAGATAATCCATTTATTTCACTGGTGGCTGAGACACACCCCTTCAGAAAAAAGGGCAGCTGAGCAGCAAGCCAGGGGGTGGTATCTTCTTATATGAGGTCACAATAGGGGGAAAATCTAATTGTCATTAGATTTTATGCAACAGACTACTGGTTTACATAAGACATCGTCAAGGTTGTTCTGGGACTTGCAAAAAAAGAGAGAGAGGTAAAATCTGTGGCAAATCTGTGACAAGGTCTTTAAGATGCTTAGAATAGTATAATAACTATTCCCGCCTCCGTGGAGTTTCAGTGTTCTCCTCGTGCTTGGTGGGTTTCCTCAGGGTGCCCCGTTTCCCCCCACAAAACATGCAGTTTAGGCTAATTGGCATTTCCAAATCGCCCATTAAATTTATTAACGCACAGTAGACTCCTGTTGCACAGTACTATTTATTTATTTATTTATTTATTTATTTATTTAGAAAAAGAGCACCTACACCTACATGTATCTCAAGAAAAAGCCTTTTTGGATTTTATAATTGTCATTTAATACAAAAGAGCACACAGTATCAGTTGTTAAATGTATTTCTTATTAAACCTGATGCTAATGGAAAAATCTACAAATGATAATAATATGTTAATATTTCTAGCAAACAAAACAATATGGAAAACATACAGTAGGAATATATTCTAGGATTGTTGCAAATAAATAACTTAGAAATGTTGCTTGGTCCTGATCTCAATCTTATAGCTTTAGTCTGGTGATTTCTTTTTTCTTTCTGTTCTTAACATTTGTGCAAGAACCGAGTTTGTGCAGAGGAAGCTAAAAGAAAAAAGTGGAGCCCTTCAACAATAATAAACAAGCCATCCTAAATATCAAGAGTGATTGTTAGAGTGTGTGAATGTGAGTGTGTCTAAGAGCATGCGGATCTCTCAGTTTAAATAAAAACTGACAAAGTGTGTTGCGAAGTTCAGTTTTTTCCCCCTCGTGGAACTATTGAGCCGTGCTAACGCCAGCGCTTTTAACGAGCACTTTACCACTTTACCCATTACAATGTTCTGCATGGAGCAGGTGACAAGTGATGATGTTGTAATGCAAGACGTAAATGTTCCGCTACACAAGAAAATGTGTTTTTAAAGAATCTTAAAAAAAAAAAAAATACCCACTGTATGTACAGTATGACAGCATCTTGGGAAAGACCCAAACTGATTTGCTCAATTTGATACTTTTCGCATGCTGTTAACTTTTTTAATAGCCGATGTTAAATGTAGAAAAGTGAAAAAGTTCAAATGAAGGGCAGACTAATGAGAAGAAAAAAAAAAGCTGTTGACTTATTTTTTCCTGCAGTATAAGGCAAGAGTTTCAGAGCAGAGTGCATTAGACATAGTCTAGCCTTTGGACTCTTCAGCTGTAAAAATAAAATGAATACTTTCTAAGTGTTGCGTTCATGTTAGAGGTATTTGGCTAAAAAGAGAAGAAGTTCAGTATCAAAATTGCTGTCAGATTATTGCGAAACCTGTCCTTCAATTCAAATGTATATTTTTCATTTATTATTTTTTATTTTTTATTATTTTGTTTTGCACATTACCACAACAGTCATGTTCAACGTTGATCTGCATGCAGTCCTGGAGATGGAGGTACTGTAGCCTACAGTAGGTAAGAAATATATAGGTTAGGAAAAAAACACAATAATCAGATCTCAAAAGCAGCAATCCATAAAACTCCTACAGAGAAGATTCAGTCTGCCATGGCCTCTGCTGTAACATTCAAACACCCAGTATAGGAGGGGCGTTCAAGTCAAAATGGGACTCTGGCACGTTTTGAATCTTGCGTAAGAGGTCACCTTTAAAAGTAAGTATAAATAGCTAAAATCATTATATGTACTTCTTAATATAAGAAATGAATGTTGGCAAAGATGAATAAAAACGTACATGAAATTTCTCATGAATTATGGCATAAAACAGATTTACAGAAGACTTCATGCGCAGTACGGTGATGAAACTCACAGCACAGTAAAACATTTGAATGGTGCAAATGTTTTAAAGCAGGCTGTACGTCTGTGATTTTATTAAAATTAAAGGAAAAATCATTAACAAATGTTTTACTAGGGTGTCAAGCCATCACAAGCCTTTAATTCCTTTAATTTTTGACCCCTTTAGTCTGGACATAATTCATTTTTGTTTTTATTAATTTTTTTGTCCCTGATAGCTAATTAATGTTTAGCAACAGCAAATTATGAGCAGGTCAGATCTGTTTTTAAATTGCATCATTATTTGCACCTAACTCCATGGGAAGACTTGTTTGCATAATTGTGCGACATCATCATTACATCCACATTAATCATTAATTTTAATTGCATGCCAACAGCGCAACTTCAAGCAAATACTCTGCAGATTAATCATCATTTTGGAACACGAACAAACTGTCACTTAACTGAAAAATTGTATACACTGGGAAACCAAAAAAACAAAGTGAAACGAAACAATAAACCTGTCACGGCTCCAAAACTGCAAGGCCAGTTTCCCATTGCCTATTGTTGCAAACGTCTGCTTTTACCATCAATAACAGCGCGCCATAACGTTTCAATTGGATTATGAGTGCAGTTGAAGCCCCGACGGCCTTCAGAGCTGGCTGACTCGAGCTTAAATTGAGCAGCGGAAGCACAGAGGGACCCTGGGTAATGACCACACCATGGGATGATGGGCAGACTGAGCTGACAGCGTGCTCCAGCAGAGTCCCTACATCCCAAAACGAAGGAGGAGGAAACCGGAATGAGGGATCATTAGATCTGGAAACAGCAGTCC
The DNA here is from genome assembly GCA_030068275.1 of Clarias platycephalus. NCBI lineage: Eukaryota > Metazoa > Chordata > Actinopteri > Siluriformes > Clariidae > Clarias > Clarias platycephalus. The sequence continues at coordinate 27,038,087 of JAQQZT010000002.1, read as the reverse complement.
TCATGCTCCGATGATTTATGCGTTCAATAAAGAGCGCACGGTACATTTTTCTCCATTCCGTCGCTTTAACCGTGACACCAAGAGCAAATAGTTGAAGTGCACACAGTAGGCCCGGTGTTGTCATGGATGGATTTAGATTTGGGGATCGTTTGGTATACATGACACTCCAGGGATTATGTTTGGGAATTTTCACTATTATTGTACCAAGAAAATTGCAATTCGTTTAAAAAATAAATAAATAAATCCCTATCGGATAAGAGATCATCATATAAGAGGAGTCTCACCACTGAAATAGAATTCCACTTTCTTTCACAAGAACATCATTCTCATCAGAATAAAATGAGATGAGCTGAGTGCTTACCATGCTCTGGCACCACGTATTTACACCCACATAAACAATGCAATCATAATACAATCATTCTAACGAGTGATCATTTGTTATATTCATTACCTCGTTTCAAATACAATCTGCTTCATTACCATGATGATTAATTGCCAACCAGTAATCATGGCAGCCTCACATTATCTGTCAGACATACTCATATATCAGCGGATAAAATGGCAGCTGATTTTGTTGTTATTTTTTTTATTTTTTTAAGTATATAGACCAGGAATACAAGGATTTCTAGCATTTCTATTTCTGTACGTGTTTTAGTGGGAGGAGATTTCTTAAGAAAGACAGCAGACTGCCACATGAGCACATCACTACAGAATTTGCAGGAGATTGTGCAATAAGTTACAAGACTGCTGTCAACTAATCCGAATAATACTTTTTTTTTCCTTATATTAATATTCCTGTTGTGTTTATATAGTCTTGTTGAAATGCCTTGAATTACGCAGATTGTGACGCTTATTACATCAGAAATGACTCCTCCAGTCCTCCCACAGCATCACGGAAATGTTACCATACCTACATTATTAGCCCTGGTTCAGTGACAGCATCGGACGTTATTAAAGGAGGTGTGTGAAGCATTGTTGCCTCCCTGTTCACTTGCTACTGTAGCTCACCTTTCCGTTGGTGCTCCATGCACTACCTCATGCTTTAAGCACTGAACAAGCCATCAAGAGCCATTAGGAACACAATATTACAGACCATTATAGTACTATTACAGACAACCAAAAGCACATTAAATCCATTAGGAACCACTATAACTCTCTAATGGCTTCTAAAATAAAAAATATACTATATATATATATTTTTTTAGCAACATGGCCTGCATAACAGTGGCTTGCCGCTTACTATGGATGCCTGTCCATTTACAAGTGAGGGAATGAGTGTGAAAAAAAATATACACATCTGATTTACTATACCTTCAAACAACATATTGGCCTTGTGTAGGTTAAACATAGTAATATTATATCTATTTTAGAAAAATAAATGAAGCATACACATGTAACTTTTATATAATCGAATTATACAAGAGGCGTTCAAGTCAAACTGGGACTTTTGATTTTATGGAATAACGGTCCACTTATCCCAGTGTTTCACTAGTGCGCAGATTCATCAAGGTAGAAAGTTTTCTCAGTACACCGGAGCCATGATTGGACTGCCTGCATCACATATGAAATGCTGGCCTCCCAGGAACTCCTTCAATGGCCCAAATGTGGAAATGGCTTGGAGCGAGGTCTGGACTGTTTGGGGGATGTGCCAATGACTCTCCTGTAATGCTCAAGTGGTGTTGGTGAATGATTGTGTGTACACTTCCCACAGATACGTTATCCATTATTCGAGTTATTCTTTCGTCGTCAGCCAAATACACTTTAAAAATAGTCTTTAATACTTTAATACGTCTTTAAAAAATTCAGTTACACCACTTCAACTAATCCATAAAATATTCAGTTTGGCTTTTCTAATTGATATTCATCAGTGCAGGTGTTTGTTTACATTGAGCAAGTAGATTATTAGTAACTTATTTTAAAGTAGATTATTAAATCCAGGACATACATTTAGTGTTTATAATATCGCTTTTATTCAACATTTTGATTCCACTTATGATGCAGGTTAAACTTCAGGCAGGTATCTAAAAACTGAAAAAGGTTAATTTAATTCTGTCCAGACAGTTTTGTGTGATGCTGTAACAAAATCAGTTTGGACAGACAAACAGACAGTGTCATTCACTATTCATATTCACTATACTACTTTATTCCGTTTTTCAGGGTCATGGGGGGCCTGGAGCCTATCCCAGGAGACTTAGGGCATGAGGCACGGTACACCCTGGACAGGGCACACACACACATACACACACTATGGGCAATTTGGGAACGCCAATTAGCCTAATCTGCATATCATTAGACTGTGAGCGCAAACCGGAAAACCCACCATGGGGAAAAACATGTAAATTCCATGCAAACAGAGATGGGAATCGACCCTGGCTGGGAATCGAACCCAGACCCTGGAGGTACTTTAAATATGTTTGTTTTTTTCATAAATCTAACCATAATAACACACACAAAAAAATAATAAATTTTACATGTAATTATGGCTCCATATTACAGTATGCCAACCCAGCAAGCTAGTGTGTTGTATTTATCTTAATACAGGTGTACATACAGTACATATTTCTGTGTCGATAAAGATAAGGAATAAAAAATAAAAAAATAAATCTTTAAATGACTCATGTTCAAATGCAACCTTAACAACTCATACATTTCTTCCCACCTTTTACTTTAACATTAAATAAGATGGAAAATGCCAAGATCCTTAAATGAGCATGATTCGTACTGTAACAGTCCATTTGGTAATGCGTGATAAAGCCATGGCTTTGAGGTTATGGATTTCAAAGCACCATCATTACTCTAAGAGCTTCTATTTCCTGCAACTTTCATACATAGCTCATCCTGGAGGCTCATCGTAAGCGGCATTACGCAGATTCATTCTCGTGCACGACAAGATTTTTTTTTTTTTTTTTTTTTGCTAAGATTACAGTCAAATTACTGGGAAATAACAGCAATTTTCTGCTATTACGCAGAGAAATCCTTGGCACATTAACTAATCAGCCTACCACATTGCAGTGCCATCTTAGGCAGCTGGTCTGTGTGGTTCTCTGGTTATGGTCTACACTTCCAACACATTTAAACCAAATGATGTGAACTGAGGAGAAAAAGGAGGGGGCGCCTAAAACACAAGAACAGTCCAGCTGCAAAATAAGCTAAAAATCAAATTATATAACAAAAAAACAAACGGAAAATTTTTTAAAAATGAATCCATTTGGATCTTACAGCAAAGCAGTTAACACTGTTTTAACATTTAAAGCCTGTTTGTGATAAAAGCGAAATTCTTTGTATGTGAACAATTAGCTTTGCATGTTTAGGCGCTCTTGTTTGATCCATGCGATGACAGAGTTTGAAATATAACCAGCTGGTCGCATTCTGAAAATGAAAGCAAATATACTGTACAGGATGTGAAATTTAATCTGTTAAAGTGTGAATCCAAGATTTTAGGTGGAATTGTCGCAAGGCAATGTTCAACTCTTCATTCTGTTTGGTCAGCAGGTGTTAATTTAACACACCCAAGGTTACAATAACACACTGACATATTTTTCAGTTTCCGTGGTAATACCCTGTTCATATGAACGTGCATGCTGAACAGACCTTGGAGAAATGTGTTATTAGTGGAATAGTAGAAGAGGTGTTTGCTTATCATTTGTCGGAAGGAGTCTCCAGTTTCAGTACTATGTCAGAGGTAGTGATGTGAATGTAAATAAAGATGTCAGTGTGTTGTTATAAATGGTTTGACATTAAAATTAAAGGTCCCATATTGCAGTATTTTTGTAACAAATTAATGCAAGTCTTGGAGGTTCCCCAAAGTGTGCCTGCTAGTGCTGCTGCTAAAAGTATCCCTCACATAATGCTACAACCCAGGGGAAGGGGTTCGATCATATGAGGTCACATTATTAGGGGAAAAAAATATTTTTCTCAATTGCTTGTTTATACCCTGGCCATTACAAACATGGGAAATGTAGCCTCCGAGTGGCGCAGTGGTAAAGTGGTTCGATTCCCGGGTGATGCTGTTACCTCTCACAGCCGGAGGTCTAGAGAGAGCTGATTGGCCGAGCTCTCTCAGAAGGGAGGGATGAGAGGTACTTTGTGCTCCCACATATATCTCACGGCTCTACAGCCAATCAGGGGCGTCTGTGAGCTCGCGCCCGTGGAAGGAGCGGCTAGCGCTTTCCTCCGAGAGTGTTACTCCGCCCCTAACGGTGCGTGAGCAAGCAGTTCGAAAAGACGCGGTCGGCTGACGTCACGCTGTTCGGAGGAAACACGTGATAGTCTTCGGCCCTCCCGGCTGAATGATAGTGGTAGCCTTAATGAGGGAGCCCCCTAGTGACGGGGAGGAATTGGCCACGAGTAAATTAGGGAGAAAAGCGAGGGGTTCATCTAAATAGATGAAATACATGATCTGTACTTCTTAGCATAAAAAAAATAATCTTGGTAATCTGATGTGGTGTAAGGTTGATATAAACATGCTGTCATTAAAAAAAAATCTGCTTCAGAGTGGTACTGTGACTGTTATACGATGGACGTTCAAGACAAACCGGGACTTGTGATTAAATTCCTCATGAACGACGTCATAAAACTGGCGTACTGAGAGAACATTCTACCTTGATGGTATCCAAGCACTAGTTGAACGCTGGGATAAGGTCATAAGTGTAGCAGGGGATTATATAGAGAAATAAAGAGAGATTTAACTCTCCTAACTGTGTTCTCTTATTCTGCATCAGAAGTCCCAGTTTGACTTGAACACCCCTTGAATAACAGCATGTCCCCGGGATGTTTATTCCTCACATAACACCATTAATAAGGGTTGGAATGAATGACCTTCCAAAATCTTTTTACAATATCCTGTGCTCTTGTTATATAGCATGCGACTGGAAGAGGATGTGTGCGGTACAAAGCTGGAAGTACGTTTCATGTCTGTTTCTATAAACATCTGGCTTATCACACATGGTGAGTTTCCTTGCCTGAAAATAAACAACAAAATCTAAACAAGCTTGCGTAAGAGTTCATTTCCTGTCTGCAGAATGGGAATGCTTCCATCCTCCCCAGCTTGCGGACTGCTCCTCAATGAATCCGGGCACACAAGCGTTTAGCAACGTGATTTTAATTTCTCGTTTGATGTTGTTGGAGCTTATCTGTTTGAAATATTTTTTCATGCTATCCCAACTCAAGCATCTAATGGACACGTTTATAATCTCGTCAGTTTCCATTAGTCTGATGTTCCTGAAACCTCTGTGTGCCCTCCACAGGGATATATCGCACAGTGCTGGAACTGCTGGATGCTTCACGTTCTGCTCGATTGACCACAAGCTTGCAAATTTAAAGTCAACCCAATCTGAAAATATATGTTTGTTTTTTTTCGAAAATCGGTTAAATCCTTCCAGAAAAAGGAATTTCAGTGTGCGGACTAGTTACAAGTGTGGAAATTCTCACTGCAATGATTTCGTCATATGTAAGGAATAAAATGTAGGTTCAGTCCATTATAGGGAAATAACGATGAATATAATAACTAATTAAGCTATAGCTCTGAATTTACAAAGTGCTGGCACTGGAGACTCCTTTATTAAATACTCACCACTCTGATCAAAAAGCTTCATCACAAAAAAAAAATTGTGAATTTAAGTAACACATTTCGACCAACCAGAATAGAGAATTCAACAATGCTGTGACATCATTCCGGAAAAACCTCATAGAAATACCTCAACTACTTTCAGTATACTTATACACATTTCTGACTACATGTTTCAGAACCGTGAAGATTTGACGGTTGCAGGTTTAACCGTTGTACACACTTTTGGGTGGATATGGAGTCTACTGGCCTCACATGTCCAGGGTCCAGGTTCGATTCCCACCTCAGAGACTGTGTGCTTGGAGTTTGCATGTTCTCCCTGTTCTTGGTGGGTTTCCTCCCAAAGTCCAAAGACATACTGTAGGCTAATTGGCATTCCCAAATTGGGAGTGTTGACCGGAGGTTCTACCACGGTTGTAAAAATGGGAATCAATACAATGGTCACCGTTGGCCTCAACAGTCCCTAGTTGGAAAAAAAAACAAGCAAATTGTTAAAAACACCAACACAGTGGAGCTTTTTGAAACATTATGTTCAATAGACTAAAAGGTTAATCATAAATTATTCAAGCAGTTAGTAGTACATTTGGAATAGTGTTTGAGGCTATCGCCTTCAAATCTTGTTTCCATATGTGTGTGTGTGTGTGTGTGTGTGTGTGTGTGTGTGTGTGTGTGTGTTCTCTTCATGCTTGGTGGATTTCTGCCAACAGTCCAAAGACATGTGTTTGTAGGCAGATCGAGGTTTCTGTATTGCCTGCAGTGTATGACTGGATGTGTTTGGGAGGTTGGGTCTTCAGCAGCAGCTTCCCCTTACAGCAATGACCGCTGGTGTGAAGTCATAGGCTGTTATGGCTACACATCAGTCAATGATTTTACGGTTTAAGAATAGACTAGTAGTACATTTGCTGATGGGCAATTGTCAGTCTGTGTGCCATGTTGGTCAGATCGCCTTCAGTGGTGAATGTAGGTGGTCCTGTGTAATCATGTTGTGATGCTCGTGCTGAAATTTTATGAAGTTTTATGGATAATATGAGCCATGGATAAAATGAAAGCCAAGTAACACTGGTTTCTAATTTGCTTTTTTTTTTTTTTTTTTTTTTTCTTGAGCAATTGTGCAATTAATTTATTCATTCTCCCAGTCTTCAAATCAAGTTTTGATTGACTTTGAGATTGGTCTGTAACCTTCGACTGCTCAGCTAGATGCTTGGATCGAATCCTGCCTCAGTGGTAAGCCGAGGTCTCTGCCAAATGTAAAAATAATATATAAATAAATGATTAACACAAATTCAGGGTCTGCTCGTCGGAGAGCAGCCTTACTTTAAGTCCGTTTCCTGTAAATTCTACATGCGTTGCATTCACTAAGTGAATTATTATTGTGGACTAAATGTGACACTGAGGTTCTTAAATAAAATATGAGCAAAGGAACGCTAAAGAGGTGTCTTGTTCCCGCACTATGGAAGATGCAGGCGGTGGGGATGATGGATGGTGCAGGACACTTTGGGTACGACTCCAACATGAATCAGAGCATTTCTTGAAGTTATCTCAACTTGGCAACAGAAAGCAGGATTTTTCTCGGAGTGTGTGCAGACATGCTGAAGATTTCATATTTGTATGTATCAGGATACTAGGATTATTCGCTTACATTTGTTCCACATGTTCATACCAACCTTAATAAAGAAAGAGAGAGAGAGAGAGAGAGAAAGAGATGGAAAATAAAAGAGAAAAAGAGAGGAAATGAAAGAAGCCAAAAGAAAATAAAGATTAGAAAGATAGTGTGTGTGTGTGTGTGTGTGTGTGTGTGTGTGTGTTAACGTGATTGGACTGTGCAGTTTATGGTGCTGTGATGTGATAAGCTTTATTTCCCTCGAGGAACTCGCTTGTGCAGCCCACTTTCCTGTTTTTCCCACAATTACAGCTCCTTGTAACCTCTCAAAAAGCACTCGCGGTGTTTGTTTTTGTTGCGGCTTTAAAGCCTGCTTCCACCTCAATAAATCCCTCATTAGACAGTGAGACTTTTCCCCATCTCATAATCTTGTGGCTCGTTTTGGTGGAAGTGGTTTTTCCGCCCGCGGAAATCAGAAAGGGTGATGCCGAAGGAAAACATCACTCATCTTGCCACCACATTGCACCGGGGGAAAGAGACGGGACTGAGCTAGGTACGAGAGCTCCAGGCTTAGGGCTTGACTTCATTTGACTGAGGACTGAGGATGAAGACAAGGACAGATCTAGTGGGGCTGATGGGTTTAGTGGTGCTCAAAAGGCAAAAGAACCAAATGGTACCCATACAAATTTTCCTACAGTAGAAGTGCTCATCATAACAGCATCGTATTGACACTGCATCATATCGATGACGTGGGGTGTTTGAGGGTGTTTGAGATCTTTGTACTTTGACCATCGTTTTTATTTGGTTCTCGGGTCTGTTATTTGAGATCTCAGGAAATTTAATCTTAAGCATTGATTGTTTTTGCTTTCTGGGTTGAAGTTTGATGTTCAAGGTCTAGGACTCCGAAGGCGCTGAATATCGGATCAGGGGTCCTGGAATTTCAAGGGCTCTGGAAGTTTAAAATTCGAGGACATTGCGTATTTGATCCGAGGACTTGGATGTTCCAGGTCTCCGGTGTAACGGCTTAGGACTCAGTGTGCGAACCCAGAGGCAGGGACAGAAATAGCCTGAAGTGCCTGGACCCACAAAGCCTGACAAACTAAGCAGCTGGCAGGACCGCAGCTGGTTCAAGGGAGGTGAATGGGAACAGACGCATACTCTTTCTCTCACACACATGGACACACACAGACCACACGCTATCCCGCAGAGAGTCGGAGTCGATAGATGGAGCAGGAGATAGACAGCGAAGAAGGAAAACGGAGTGACAGATGGAGAGATAATGTGTGTGGGCTGAAGACATGCAGCCGCCGGGTCACACTGTGGTCCTATTGGTTCCCAATAGAGAGAGAGAGAGAGAAGATGAGGATGAAGAAGTACGAGAGGAAAAGAGAGAAACATCAGCATTGCTCCTGAATGGTATAAGCGAGGCCACAGGCAGCGGCTTTGACAATCTCCCCCTCATTGACTTTACAGACAAAAGATGGTGCAGTTACAGAATTCCTATTTCAGTTTATCTAAATTGTGCTGCGCCAAATACAGATTTAAAGACAACACGGCTGGCAGAACGACGAGGCACAGAGAAGGACGCTGAAGCCACAGAGATGTAATCTCGACAAACCGCAATCGAGGAAAAAAGGGGGGGGGGGGGGAACCTGATTATGTGGTCAATCAGCGATGAAAGTTTGACAGACAGCTCAGATAAAAAAAAAACAGGCCTGAAAACACTGACAGGTGGACGTTTCTCATCTGATATTCATGCAAGAAACTCATTTCACTCCCTGATATTGTACAATTGGCAAGCGTCCTCGAAAAGCAGGAAAACTGTGCTAATTATGAGCCTCTGAAGACACACAGCAGCGTCTCGCTGGTACGGGAACCGAGAAGCTGCAATCAGATAACACACAGCTCCACCTAATGGGCGCTTCATGAAACGCTCATTCATACTGTAGATAGACACTTGACAGCTGCAGTCTTCATTTATATTGAACCCTCAATGCAAAGCGGCAGGACAGACTATATTGGGTAATATCAGAGTGCGGTGACATATCAGATAAACAACACAATATTCAAGGCAATTACTTTGGCACTGATTTTCGCACTCGATATGAAATATTGATGGTGAGACAACGGCACAATCCAATATATACTTTCACTGTTTCAAATGATTGGGGGAAAAAAATGACAGAAGACCCCAGTAAGACTTGCAAAGAGGCAAACTCTTGGGCTTCCAGCAGTCCATCAAATGCAGCTATAGGAAATTAATCAATGACCTGGTGGTGTGATGCCAACTGGATGCAAAGCATCATGTTAATGTTAATAGACCAAAAATTTTATATTTTCCAGAAACAGCAAACATTCCACTTATATCACAGAAATCTGCCCAGGATTATATTCATTCTTTAAGGAACGACTTCTTATACTACTATAAAAATTTATTTTGAATTGAATTTATTTGTGATGAAAAAAAGTTAATGCTATAACACCACTATTTTTTTTCTCTCATTAAGTAAAAAAAAAAAAAAATGCATTGTGTTACAGAGTTACAGAGAAAGTGGAGTTCTAAGTAAAAATAATAGTTTGTAATAAAACTATTTAAAATGTTACTTAAAAACAAAAAGAAACAGTTTAAAAAAAAGTCTAGATTTAAATGTGACTAATGTTTTAGCACATCTGGAAGCTTGTTCCAGTTGCGAGCAGCATAACGGCTAAAAGCGGACTTCCCTTGTTTTGCTTCTAACTGACTCGATCCTAACGATCTGAGTGGTCTGTTAGGTTTATATTCAGTGAACATATCTGTAATGTATTTAGGTCCTGGGCCATTGAGTGATTTATAAACGAGTAAAAGTACTTTAAAATCTATCCTAAATGTTACAGGAAGCCAGTGTAAGGACCTGGGGACTGGTGTGATGTGCTCAGATTTTCTGGTTCTGAATTTTCAGAATCCTGGCAGCAGCGTTCTGGATGAGCTGCAGCTGTCTAATGGTCTTCTTGGGAAGACCAGTCAGGAGACCATTACAATAATCCACCCTGCTGGTAATAAAGGCATGGACGAGTTTCTCCAAGTCTTGACTGGAACCAAAACATCTAATGTTTTTGAGATGATAGTATGCTGATTTAGTTACTGCTTTGACATGACTACTGAAACTAAAGTCTGTCTCCAGAATCACCCCATTGAAGAACATTTTGGCACATCCAACTGTTAATTTCATCAATGCATTGGCAGAGGGAGTCAATGGGGCCGTGGTCATTTGGAGATAAGGCTAGGTAAATCTGGGTATCATCATCAGTATATCATCAATGTTCATATAATTAAGTTCTCCTGAACTTGATCTGGGATTAATGAACTTGTTATAATTGACCTTGTGACGAACATCGCTATTTGAATGATTTCAGCAGTATTTACTGTATGAGACTATAAGATGCTGAACAGTGAATAGCTAAGGAATGCTTCTTTCAGTCCTTTAAGGGAAAAAAAAACACTTCACACCCCCATATACTGAATATCAATATTTATATATTTATATAGGCTCTGGTTCATGATGGCAGGATGTACTGTACGTATCTCCGGCTGTCAGAAAGACGATGCCGCTGCATCGCATCAAAAACCTCGAGAATGCTTCTTATTTGCATCGCACACAGACACAGCAAATCAGATACATGCATACAGATGAAAAATGTAATTTCTATTCAAACATTTGCATACATTTACATTCACATTTACAGCATGTGAAGCTAAGACACAATAAACAGAAGTCAGTTTGTGTGAGAGAAAAAAAAAACGGTTTAAAATTGCAAAACTTATACATATCCTTAGGACAAGGTTACAGAAACAAAGAAATGTAATTTATAGCAATATGGAATTTTGTGTTTGGTTCTAGGTTTTTTTTAATATACTATATCATTATCAATGAAAATTAGAAAATGGTGGTAAACATGGTGTGACATTATTCTCACTCACTCATCATCACACACTCACACACACATTACGGGCGAATTGTAGAACGCCTATTAGCCTAATCTGCCTGTTTTTATACTATGGGAAGAAATCAGAGTACCTGGAGGAAAGCCACCAAGCACAGGGAGAACATGCAAACTCCATGGACAGAGACGGGAATCGAGCCCAGACCCTGGAGGTGCAAGGCGACAGTGCTAACCACTACACCACCGTGCTGGCCCACAAGGAATACAAAGAAATAAAAATTTGATTTTGCTTGTTTATGCTACTGTAAGTTGTATTTCCTTCATCGTCACACAAATACACTCCCTATTTGGTAATCGGAGAGTAAATCACAGATTAGAAATTGAATCAGATAAAGATTCAATTTCATCTTAAGCTTTTAGAGGCAGTGGTGGCTCAGTGTGTTATGGCTCTGAATTAGTAGGGTGGTGGTTCAAGTCCCAGCTCTGCCAGATTGCCGCTGTTGGGCCCTTGAGCAAGGCCCTTAACCCTGTCTGCTCCAGGGTCGATGTAAGATGCTTGCACAGTTTAACCCATGCGCAGTATTCTGTCAAAATTTGTGGTTTATAATCCGGCACATAACTTATACACTTTTACTTAACATTTTGATGTCATTTATGGCGCAGGTTTAACTTCAGGCAAATATCAAAGTACTGGAAAAGTTTCAGGAAATCCTGTCGAGCTAGTTCTGTGTGACAAAATCTGGGTGGACAGATGTACAGACAGACAGACAAAAAGTTTTCAGACACTGTTTTTGGGTCCTCAAATGCATGAAACGTAAAGATATTATTGAAAGAGCGAGTTCTGACCAATGTACAGACAAAACCTTTCTTTTTTATATATAGCTATTTACAGTATAGTACTATAGGTTTTTTTTTATTTTTATATTATTACCCCCTGAGTATATTTTGAATCCTTCATTTTGGAAAATCAGCTCCTCCACCATCTTTGCTACAAATCTGTTGTAACTCTGGGATTGCTGTCTTGTTGCAAATATTAAGTTTTTTTGATGGCCGTTCAAGTCGTACCAGGACTTGTGATAGAATTTCTCGTGAATTAAGGTGTAAACATGATACAGAAGACTTTAACGTAGTACTGTGATGAGACCCATAGGAAAACATTTTAATGGTGTAAAAGTTGTAAAAAAAAAAATTAAAAACTGTACATCTGTGAATGACGATGCTAGCCGAGGTGGCTCGGAGCCCACTGCATAAACATTTAATAAGTGAAAGGTCTAATCCACGATAAGCAACAGATGACTTGTCGCCAATTTGCAGAAGAGACACATCTGTCCTTGGGAACTGTGCACACAATCATTCATGAACATCACTTGAACAGTACAGGAACGCAGCTGGGAGTTCTTGCCACATCCTGACTTTGCTCTAAGCCATTTCCACATGTTTGGGCCATTAACGGAGTTCCTGGGAGGCCGGCGTTTTAGATATGAAGCAGGCAGTCTGATCATGGCACCGACTTACTAAGAAAATCTTTCTACCAGAACTGTGTTCTATTATTGCGCACAATCAAATGTCCTTTGTCCTTTGTCCTTTGACTTGCATGTCTCCAGTAAATATCTTGAACTCTGCACTTAATGCACTATATGTACATGAATTCTTTTAGCCAAGTGTGTGACTCGATGATCTGTTTAATTGCTTGTTAAACCTTTATTTAATGGGGAAGGGTTAGATCTATGGTGTCTTATTTAACCTTCATTATTAAGGTGGTAGAAGTCAATGCTTGCCTTTGGAGACATGTATCAGGGTTTAAAACAAATAATCCAGGAAATGAACGAGGACCCAAGGAAGAACACTAGCCATGATCGATTTGCAGAAGTTAAACTCTTCAGAGTCTAAGCAAGGCTTAGAACATCTCCAGAGAATGATAACCGATCACCCAGCCCTACACCCACCAAGCTTTCGTGCATCCTCAGAAGAAGCATTTAGGCAGCTCACAAAGAGACAAGGCGTAGGCATGGATCTGCAGTAATATATAGCAGCTGTTGGTTATGAATTGATGCAATGCTGAGATAGAAGCAGGAAGAAGCGTATCTGATGGTGGGATGGAAAGGTGGACTTGGGTGACATCAATATGATTGTGGTAGGCGAAGCCATGAGAAGATATCATGTATGTGAGTGTAGGGTGGAAAGATAAGAGGACTAAGCACAACCTGACTCAAAGTATTACTTTGCAGCAAAATAATATTTACAGGTAAAATAAATAAATAAATAAATAATCAGCTAACTAAAAGTATGTTCACACAAACTTCTCAAAATCAATGTATACCCTGGACTTCTTCATTTCACCTCAGATCTGTATGGATTTGTACCACAGAAATGGGTCTGTAATCAGTAAGTCTGTTCTGTGCTTATCCCAAGACTCTTCTTCCTAATCTATTCATATCCAATGTTCTTTTAACACATTTAATGCTATTTTTAATCTTTTACTGTATAAGTTATAATCGCATTAATTTGTGTCCAGATCCTGGTTGCACTTAAGGTTCCGCCATTGTGTCATCTTTCTGTTTTTTTCTCCAAACGCTGTCATTACGGCTTACAGATCTAAATCCTAAACAGTGCTGGGTGTAACGCATTAGAGTATTTGGATTACACGATAGGTCTGCCGTTTAAATACTCAGTTATATTTTCAAAAATGTAATCCGTTATTCAGACAATTTACGTAATCTGTGAGCCAGACAGCAGTGATTCCGTTCTGTGTGTGTGTGTGTGTGTGTGTGTGTCATCCTACAAGCCCCGCCCCGATAACCCGCCTCCCTCTGTTATTCCTGCTGTTAGTAGTTAACAGATTATGGGCTAAACTTCGTTGAGTGATGAGGGTAGAATAATTATAAAGGTCTTGACTAAACCAACATGCATGAGGAATCACAAAGGAGTTTTCACTTTTTGTAATGGAAAATAACTCGAACTAGTTACTTTTATCAGAAAGTAATGCTGTAATGTAACTGATTACTTTTTAATGACAGTAATTTTGTAGTGTAATTAGTACTTTTTAAAAAACGTCCCCCAACACTGATCCTAAATTCTGTAAAACCTTAAAACAGGAAATGAAAAAAGAAATAAACTGAATTGAATAAGACTGTACGTCCGTGAATGGCGTTCACCGCCGGGGTGGCTCGGAGCCTATTGCAGTCGTTCCCGTGAACATTCAGCGAGTGGAATGCCTGATCCTTGAAAATCGACAGATAACTTGATGCCAGCTTGTGTAAGATTTCATCTGTCACACAATCATTCACCAACACCACTTGCACATTACGACCATTGTTAAAAGCGCTATATAAATAAAATTGAATTGAATTGAATTACAGGAACTCGGCTGGGAGTTATTGCCACATTCCCCATACAGTCCTGACCTCGCTCCAAGCCATTTCCACATTTGGTCATTTAAGAAGGAGGTTCTGAGATGATAAAGTTTCAAACTTGAAGCAGGCAGTCCGATCATGGCTCCGGCGTACTACCTTGAAGGTATCCAAGCACTAGTGAAACACTGGCATACAGTAAGTGCATTAGTGTAGCAGGGAATATATATTTTTCTTTTTTTACTCTCATAACTCACTCTCACTTACTCATCGTCTATACCGCATTATCCTGTATTCAGGGTCGCGGGGACCTGGAGCCTATCCCAGGAGTCTTAGGGCACGAGGCGGGGTACACCCTGGACAGGGTACCAATCAATCACTCTCATAACTGTGTTCTGTTATTCTGCATAATCCGAAGTTCTAGTTTGACTTGAACTCCCCTCATATTTGCCAGGAATTGTTTGTAAAGCATAGTGTTAATATCTCTTTAAGAAAGCGTCCTGATAAAGCTACATTCTTCTCGTCAGGAGCCCAAAACTCCACATCTGATCCAATGAATCATTTATATTTCCCTTTACGTTGCAAACAACTGGAAAAAAAAAAAAAGCTAGTCCCACAGTTCACAAATATACATTTCCTTACACAGGCAAGGAGGTGAGAAGCTCATGAAACAGGCTGTCAACCAAATTAATTCCTTTCCACCTGATATGCAGTTTGATTTGCAGAAACTTTCAACAACGGCACACTCGATTCTCTCCTCCTCCCTCCATCTGTCTCTCCCTCCCCTAAGTCTCTTCTCGTCTCTCTCCTTTCCTCCCTCGCCTCTTCACAAGAGCCTTCATTTCATGCTCACTGTTCATTACAATTTAATCAGAATCTTAGTTCTGCCAGGTACATTAAACTGTAATTACAGTGCTGCTTTCTTATTAGCAGATAAGACTTCAATACCGGGGTCCTTTGAGGGAATCTAAACAAAATTAATTCGGCCCAAACAAGATGTCCGCGGCACGGCTTAGCGCGCGTGTTGCTTGTGCAAATGGCCCTTCTTGCTGTGATCTGCTTAAGATAGCAGAGCAGGTGTGTTATGGGGCATCAGGGAGGTTTGATGTCTGTATCTACAAGATGCAAGAAGATCATTAACCTGTGCTATGGTCTACCTGGGGGTGGGTGGGGGGGGGTTTGACATGTTTTTGTGTCTGACATATCTGTTTTGTACTGCAGCTATAAGGGTGATGTAATGTCTGTCCCGGGAACACTTCAACCTGTGAAGAATGAGTCAAATGTGAAAGTGCCAAAAGATGCAGTTCCTTGAATGACTACTAGCACCACTGGCACCAAAAGTGAGTCAATCGCTATAAACCACCATGTTAAAATAATCAACTTTACAACATAAACACATTTAGACTGTTTTGGTCTCCATAGTTAGATTTCCCATTAATGACAATAGCACGGGGTGAATTTTTATGTAACATATCAGCTAAAATTATATTCTATTCATTAATCCATCTAGGAACCTCTGTAATCCAACTAGGGACCTTCAACGCCAATGATGACCATTGTATTTCTTCCCTTTTTTGTTTTATTTTTACAACTTTGGGAAGACTTCCCAGTCAATATTCACACACTATGAGCAATTTAGGAACTCCCATTAGCCTAATCTGAATGTCTTTAAACTGTGGGAGGAAACCCGAGCACCTGGAGGAAACCAAGCACAGGGAGAACGTGCATGCAAACTCCATGCACACAGACCCCAAGGCAGGAATTAAACTCGGACCCTGGAGGCACAAGGCGACAGTGCTAATCACTACGTCACCATGTTGCCTAAAATTATATTAAGCCATAATTTTAGACATAATTAGGTGTGTGGCTGATTTGAGTGATTTGAGTGACAGCAAGCTCAGTTTAGCTAAAAAGGGCGACTGGAAACTGTTGTAGTACAGTAAATGAGGTTTGGAGCCATGTTCTGACTAACTGCCAGGCTCCGTTCATTCCACCCATTTGCCCATTAACTGGGGTCCGGCAAAGTCAGCTCCTGCCAAGATTGTGATGATCAGAGCTCCTACAGCTTCAAAACAGCTCTTCAGATAACCTACGGGCGGCTTCACAGAAGGTTTGTTCAGTTCTTTTCCTTTTATAAACCAACACATACTGTACATATGTGGAATCACCAATTCACCAAACAATATGTTTGGAGAGAGCCCACAGGAAGAATATAAGAAACTCAACACAGAAAAGTTAACCGAGCCCAGGATCTACCCCTGTTCCATCAACTGTACATGGATACTGAAAATAAAACAATGAAGACGCATTAAATAAATATCCCAGCTAGAGGCGCTCCAGATTGTTGAATTGGCAGCCATTTTGGAAAAACTTTTTTTTTTTTTTATGTGGTATCATGCTGTGTGCTCAAAATTAACCAGGCAGTCTGATGCCAAATTGCCAACTACCTGGTTTCTCATTTAGAGTGCGAGCAGAAAGAAATCCCTTCGCTGGCTCGTGTTGCTGAAGTAAACGGTTAGCTGACATTAGCATTTTTCTTATTCTGCTTAATTGACAAAAGGTTTAAATTTGTGCACTGGAACAAACATTTTAGTCAAGGCCCATCAGGTTTCCACTTGACACATGACAGCAAGCATGCTGAGCTAAACAGCTTTGGAGCTTTCACACAGCAGACTGAGAGCCGTTAGCATGGGAGTTATTGCAAGTGACATTTTTTTAAGTGGATTTTAAACTGTATGCATGCTACAGGTCTAGAGACACCTTTTTAAAGGTCTTATTAAAAAGTAAAAAGTGGTTGCTGGAGCAGAAATTTGGAGCAGAAAGGTGCTTCAGTACTGATGCTGTAGTTTAAGATTAGCCAGGGCCACGGCTGCTGCTGACACATGGATTCCTTCTCACTTCTTTTCCCCCTTGCAGTCTGTCTTTAATTATTATCCTGACATTCATACCTCTAAGCTTCTTATAGTACAATCCCACACCCCAGCCAGATCACTCCTACACTCCCAGAGCAAGAGCTTTGGGGTAACAGCACTCGCACTTTACCATTACGCACATATAATTTAAAGTGTTATTTCTTTTTCTTTTTTTTTTTTTTTTGGATCTGCTTGTTATTGTGCAACATGCCTGAAGTGATGGTTCATGGAATTAAGCTCAACACACAACTTTTTCTTTCATTACTGTTTTCCATCTGGTGTTCACCCATCTTGGTGTCACGTACTACAACACACACAGAGTCTAAATAGGTGAGCGTCCTAATCACACACAGGTGTAGGCAATCAGTCATAACCTGCTCATTCCCACACAGCTCATCCTTCTATTTACAGCTTACTCTTGACCACAACCCAGGTGACAAATGTACTGTACATTTACACTTTTTTATTTATTTATTTATTTATTTTAAGATTGCAATTGCACAGTCAAATTTTATTCTGGTTAAAATAAACACCATCTCTAGTACAAGGTGGTATCAAAAGGTTTTGAGATTAGCCCTGTTTAGTTTATTAATGATTATTTACTTATTAATACTTGATTTTTATCTGAAAAGTAGGGTGGGTGCACAATTTTTTCTGATGATCATCATGCCGAATGGTTTTGACATTTTGGTCGTTGCGTTTGTTGAAGGCCTTCCTGATCTCTCATCATTTTCCAGTCATATTCTTCCGCCCCTTGAAACGTGCGTGCTCCTCAAAACAACTCAAACTATTTATTGTAGCATCACCGTAAACTTGCTGAATCACGACAAACGTCTTTGTGGCAGATTCGCCCGGTTTGACAGAAAACTTTTCACATTGTCTAAATTTCTTTGGTCTAACTTCCATGTCCAGGATGAATCGCAACCGTGGTAACACACGTGGTCCGAATAGCACCAGTTGTCTTTTGGTCAGATGTCTTTTGGCACACTGACTTATGAAGCATCGTGCTCCCTGTCACTGTTCCTGCAGCCTTGTGCTGCCATCTGGTGGCGTGTTACAAAACTAGTCTTGAAACTTTTTGATACGACCTTGTATATGGCCTTCTGGGAAAACCCTTCTTAGTGAAACCAACTTCCTGTAACTCTATTTAATTAGCTTTAAGTTGTTCCCAAGCAATGTAAAAATGTAGATCATGTTGTGTAAGGATGCTTTTTAACAAACTGAGGTAAAAATGTAACACATGGGTAAAGAAGTATAAAGCCTAGCAGACACAGTAAGTGTATTTTTTTTTTTCAAACAGTGAATATCAGGTTTTAATTAATTAGATACCCGCAGCTATATACTGTACAAACTGCCCCAAACACTTATTCTGGGTGACAAACTTCATGGTTGGTGTGCAGAGCAGGAAAAATTACAAACTCTACAAAATTTTATTTGTATAGCGCTTTTAACAATTGTCATTGTCGAAAAGCAGCTTTACACAATCAAAAGAATTATACAAGTTTGTATGGAATGTGAATGTGTATGAATCAAAACCTATTGTAATGCACACTACCGCTCAAGACACATTCTAACATTCATGTTCTTTCCTGATATTTCTTTCTTTCTACACTGTAAAACAATATGAAATAATCTCCTTTGAACAGTTGATGTGTCTGCTACTTATATGCTCTGTAAAGCTTTATAACGGCCTCATACTGTTTGTTAATTGGTGATTTCTGAGGCTCGTAACTCTAAATGAACCCTTCCTCTGCAGCAGAGGTAAGTTTTGGTCTTGGAAGGTCTTCATGGTGCTTGATGGGTTTTGCAAATGCACTTGACGATACTAGGACAGATTTTAAAAACCTAAAATATCCCTTTAAGACGCATTAAGCCAGATGAGTCAATTGCATACATGCATATTCATTTAATTCTAACTGCAACCTATGATTATTTCTATATAGTACATTGGCATGCGATTAAATGTTCTCCAGTGATTACATTCATGTTGATTTGGCCATTTGAGAATGATCCTGGATGTCACTTTTGATCCAACTCCAATGTAAGGATTTTGTTTATTGTGCATAAAAACTTATTTTGGGGAATTCTTTCACAGGTGCAACGAGAGTGTCACCAGTGCCCGCTGGCTGTGACACACACGTCTAATACTAATAACTCAAAGACTGAATAAATTATGACAGAAACGGTTCACTTCTGAAAAGAGAGTAAACCTCATATGGCAGCAAATGAGCTTCCACCATCCTGAGAAATCTCTGAGGTGAAGAAAACAAAGAGCCCACAAAGCCTTATTAAATGCAAATGTCCACTTCCCATGAGACACCGAAAAAACACACACACAGCTCCTTGTTTTAATACACCACCTGCATTTCAAGAACCATGCAAAATCACAGGGCTGGTCAACTAGATTGTTTGCTCTAAGGGACGGTTCATCATGTTTGTACACATATTTATACACATATTTATACACATATTTATACACATATGGATCCAAGATGGCGGCGCGGCAGTAGCATGCAGCGGCCGCTCCGGAGCCGAAATGGTGCTACGCTGTTTACGTCTTGTGTGTAACGTGTTTATTTTACTCTATGTA